>JABMDN010000893.1:0-16758 GCA_017165825.1 Hepsetus odoe
AGGGGCTTAGGGACTAGGGGCTTAGGGACTAGGGGCTTAGGGACTAGGGGCTTAGGGACTAGGGTCAGACAGTCGTAATTTTGAATCTCAGACCAGTAGACTGTCTTGAGGTACCATCCTCATCACTGCTCCCCGGGTGCTGGATATGTCTGCCCCCTGCTGGTCGATGTGTTTGGTTCACCGTGTTCAATAGGACAGGTGCTTTTACTTTAACACACTTCATGTTTATTTATTGGGGGAAAAAAGTCAAGTACAAACTGTGGCTTCGGGCAGGTTTAATTTATATCTTATCTTTCACAATCTGCTACACTGGGTTACAAATATTTAGTCTGTCAGATGCAGAGGACCGGAAGAAATGGAAACGAATGATCCGCAGGGGCGACCCCCTAAATGGGAGCAGCTGAAAGAAGACGACGACGACTAACTCTGTCAGAAATATTCTTAACAAGAATTAATCTTCTTAAATAACTAACACTCATCCCTCCATCGACTGCACGTAATATTCAAAGAAAAAAAGAAAAGAGTTTTGAGGAAATTGATAAAGGACAGGAAAACCACCCTGACACGACAAACTAATTTTACCACCTTAAACACTTCCACCTTAAACACTTCCTCCCGTCCGACCGGACATCCTGACAGAAAGCATCACTGATCTGCTCGAAGGCTGATTTCATGTCTCAACTTTGACTTTTTAATAACATAAAATAAGAATTATTGAAAGAAAAACTTCTTTATCTTTATTGTGTTTGTGCTTCTTGGTGTTCAAATGAAAATAACTTTTCTTTTGCTTCATTTATTAATAACGGTCATTAAAAGTGATCGATAACTACTGATATTGATCCGTCGCACTCACAGCGCCTTCACATCTACGGAGTGAAACGGGACCGAAAATCGTCGTTAACTGTATATCGTGATCTATTATTATATCGACCGGCGTTAAAAACATCACGATACTTGATGCCTTCTTCAATATCGAGGCTGTTTGGAACAACCGCGAGTCTCCAGAGTCTGAGTGAGTATTACAGGTAGATCACCTTCCTCCTGAAGACGGAGAAGGTCTGCCCGCAGGCCTGGCACACCAGGCTGGTGGAGTTGGGGGGGTAGGTGGAATATCCGGCCGCCGGAGCGAAGCGGAACCCCGGCTGCTGCCCCCTCACGGCCCCGGTGCCCATTACCTCATTCAGCAAACCGCAGCACGATGCCCACATGCAGGAGGCGCCCGCCTGAACACGGAGAGGGAAACACGTTATTACCTTCGTTCCCGAACGGCGGAACCAGACGTCCGAATCGCACCCCGGGTCTGACTAAGGTGAAAGTGAAAGTGATTTTTCCGGACGCTAATTGGCGATAATAAACGTTAATTGGCACGATTTGACATTAATTGCCATCCAGGCTCTGGATCTGCTGCCGGGAAACTTCTCAATGAAGCTGAAGGAGAGCTTCATTCACACGGAAGGCCTGATCACATTAAAGGGTCACAAAGGATGTCCTGGCCTGAAACAGAGACTAAGACCATTAGACATCAGACTGTGACTGTAAATAGGGATTAATGTCCTTAAATAGCTCAGGGACAAATATACAACCAGAACAACGTGACACTCATGAAAGCTCCACACTGAGGCTGCATTTTTAAACAATTCTGGGGGAAAGGGGGGTTAAAAAGAGATTGAATCATAATACAACATGCTAGAGCTGTCTCCTTATTGGAATTGTCCGTTCCACCTTAAATGCTGCAGCAGTTCCATTCTGGCGCCTCAGGCGCCAGAATGGAACTGCTGCAGCATTTAAGGTGGAACGGACTATTCGAATTTTCACATAAATAAGCGTTTAATCGTTGCGACAGCTCTTCCTATGAGTAGTATTGGCCCAGAATACCACTTTAAACCCTTGTGTCGTGAAATCTACAGGAAAAAACACACATAAAACCTTAACTAACTTTAGCAAAGCTACCTTCTTTAGCTATAAACAAACACCAAAGTGCGAAAAGCGAACACGCAAGAGGTCTAAACTGGATTTTAAATATTTGATCACTTCACTGCTACTAAAATACCACCTTTAAAATGATTTTTTACCAAATGTTTATGCTCCATATCGACCAAATCAGGATTAGCAAAGCTAGTCAACTATCTCCTCAGAAACCGTGGGAGGGAAAAACGACTCCCATCGCCTAAAGTTAGGACCAAACTGCAGCGGTTAAAACCTGTACCTTCATAGCAACTCGGTGGGAATGGAAAGAATCAAATAAAAGTAAGAAAAATATCCATTTTCAGGGCCGAGAAGCATCGGCGGCTATTGCTTCAGCAGCGTTCAGTCAGAGGACGCGTTCCAATTAGAGAGGATCCGCTCTACTCCCTGCGCCCTATGAAGGCTCCGCCTACCGGGCTGTGTTCCCAATGGCACAGCTGTTTCAATAAGGCGTTCTAATGTAGATTTCAATACAATTCACGCCCAGTTCACAGTTACCTTGTTTAAAAAAACGTATAAACATGTTTATAAAAGCGCAACAGTCTTCTCTTACAGTAGGCTTTATCCATCCATTTATCCGTCTGTTTTCGCTCTATAGATGAAACGAGAAATTACTTATTTTTAGGCGAGGTTCAGGCCGATTGGCTTGATTGACTTCTTGATTTACTTAAAACTGTGTGTGAAGTCAAAAAGAGCTTAAACCTTTCAAAATATAAAGAAAGAAAAAGTACACTACCTAGTGCCCTAGGTAGGCTGCACTGCTTTTATACCTCTCCAAGAAACCGCCACAACTATCGACCTATCGCGTACGTGCTTACCGCACCTCTATTCCGACAACGCCCGCCTTCCCCGCGTTATGATTGGTGCTCTGCTTGAGCGGCGTGAAAGATGAGCCAACCGGAGCGGACGTAATCAGAAACTGTCAGCCAATCTCTGCGCGGCGTTCCTGAATAGGAGCTGTAAAAAAAAAAAGAACTCTTAGCATGTAGCACAGTACTGATGCCGGTGTTTATAAACGCAAAATTTACTTTATTACATTCAGGAAAAAAATAAGGAAGGTTTAAAAAAAATTCTACTCATAAAGTCGATTATGGACGGGCCTTAAGGGGGAAACCGTCTCCGTCTATCCTGGTTGCCTATGCTAAGCTAACCTGAGGAGACAGACACATCTGTGGAGATTGCTGTACTTTATGTGGACACTTTTCAGCCACAAATCCGGCATTTGTAAGCTCTTTATAGAATCAGAACGATGGCGAGTGTTCACGAGAGTTTGTATTTCAACCCCATGATGACTAACGGGGTGGTCCAGGCCAACATTTTCGGTATAAAAGACTGGGTCACTCCGTATAAAATAGCAGTTTTAGCTTTGCTTTATGAAATGACAACAACGAAACCCATGGCGGTTCTGGACAGGAGGAGATTAAACAAGCTCATTTTGCCATTGCAGCAGGTGTGTGGAGTTAAAAAAAAACAAATTATAGCTCTGGTCAGTAAATTCCACTTACTGGTGATGCTAATATGCTAACTCTCCGTTCCACCTTAAAACGGCGCAGCGGTTCCATTCTGGAGCCTCAGGTCTGAGACCCCGGAATGGAACCGCTGCACTGTTTTAAGGTGGAACGGAGAGTTATGGGGGGAGCCTTTATAGACACTTTTCCAGTACCACCTACAAAATATTGATTATTTTAGATCAATAAATTTTACCCTCTCTCACTTTCGGATTCATGGAAAAGCTAAACAAATCTATATTCTGTAGCAGTTTCATCATAAAACCTTTCCAAGGTGGATTCCTGTTGTACACAATGCAATATTTCAAATCTAATTCGTTAGCACTACCTGATATGTGATGATTCTTTTTTCTTTAGGGTCCAGATTTAACATTTGATCAGTTCCTGAAGGCAGTGGAGGAATGCTGTCCTCTTATGGTGAATGCTGTCAAACTCAGGTAACTTGGGCAGATAGACATTAAGTCAAAGAAGGCATGAACATGAATAATAATACGAACTTTATGAATATTAGCACCTTTATTACAGCTCAGAAAGCTTCCCAGGAAGTGCCAACATTAAACAAATCCTATAAAAGATGGAGATTTAGATAAAAAATAAAAACGATAATACCTTTCATACATCTGAACATGGCTCAAAATGCTGTACAGTAAATTCAATGATACAAAAAATCATGAAAAATCTTTATATTTTTAATTTTACAAAATTAAAAAAAAAATTAAAAAACAAGATTTTTTAGATTTTAGTAATAACTTTGTTAATCTAGCAGCTTCTAATGATTTAAAGTAAGTGCAAATATACAATTAAACAAATATGAAAAAATTAGCTAATTAGAAGGTGGTAAAAGTGAAAATTATTACTACTTTTACGGCATTTAGCAGACGCTCTTATCCAGAGCGACTTACAGGTCCTAATTACAGGGACAGTCCCCCTGGAGCAATTCAGGGTTAAGGGTCTTGCTCAGGAACCCAGTGGTGGTAGTGCTAGAGGTGGGATTCGAACCGGGGATCTCTTGATCCAGAGGTCTGTAGGCAAGTACCCTACCACTAGACCACCGCCACCCTTCTATTAACAACTGTTATATTATTATTATAATATATATTGTTATAATAGCACCTTTCGTACATCTGTGTGCAGCTGAAATGCTATCAGTCCAAACGTAGACGGGTTAAAGAAGATCTAACAAATGATAATATGAATAAAATATTTTTAGAATGATATCCTTCATACTTCTGTCTGCAGCTTTATAAGAAGTGCAAACGTAAACAAATGAAGGTAAAACATGACAAAAACTAATTAAATACAGATATATATCAATGAGAATTCATTCTCTCTCCTCTCTTTTCTTCTTTCAGACTGTTCCTGATGGCTGACCGAGAGCTGCAGGACATGGAGCACTTCTTCGCCGCTCTGCCCAACGCGTTCAGTGATTCTGAAGCTTTTAAGACCAGCATTGTGGGTCAGTTCTGTCAGACACAAAACAACGTCTGAGTACATATTTAAGATTTCCAACTGAACCGGTGAGAGTTCTAGTGAACGGAACTGGACTAGATCAGAATGATTATAGCCATTCATTTACTTTAGTTTCTTTATGTTCCCAATCTGGGAATTCATGAGAACATTTATATTCATTCATATTTTTCTCTAATAATGATCATAACTAACATTACATTTCTGTATTTACATACATCACACACATTTATTTTAATAATAATTTAAATATTTGTTCAATAGTAATAATTATTTATATAGAGAATGGACTGTATTTAGAAAGTTTTATATGATAATGTTTCTGATTTTGTATTCTTCTTCTTATCGTTATTATTATAATTAGAGCTACTACAGGTTACCTGTTCACCTCACTCTTCTCACTCGTTTTCTCTCGTTCTGCAGGTTTGTTTATGCGTCAGATGCTGCTGGCCTACAATAAGCTCTCCTTCAGTCAGGTCTATAAGCTGTACAGGTCGCTGCAGCAGTACTGCCATCGTGGTGGGCGACCCCAGTGTGACCTTTCAGCCCTGACCACTGAGGACATGGAGTTGACCAGCAACGAGGAAACCACCGTCGACCCCATGGACAAAGACGAGCTGGACACAGGACCGCTGCACCCTTCGGACCTCCGGTTGGTGCGCCGAGGACATCAGCCCGATTATCAGTTTCAGTTCAGCTTCAGCGGAAGTTCTCCAACCTCACAGGGATTCCATCTGATCACCGTTTGGGTCGGCTTTAAACAATAAGAACGACGGGATTTGAACACACTTAAACAACACTTTACTCTTCCTCTCATGAATTACAGACTGTCAGGAAGACCAGATTTATCATAAAAAACATTTTGAGGCACTTTAAGTGAAGCTTTATAGATGCTACATATTTTGTTGTCATTTTTATTAAGTGGAATGAAAAAGTTATTAAATCTGTGCTTTTTTATTCTGTAGCTCTGATGAGACTCGAGGTCCACTCTCTCAGAAACAGGCTGAATATTTTCTCGCCCGACAGGTCAGCTATGAAGGTTATGACACTCTATTCTGTGTATTTTTATGCTGGTTTTAATTACAGCTTTAATTTTAGTATATTCTTGTTTTAGGCGTACCTTTTGAAGAACGATGAGAATAAAGCCATGAAGCCGGCAAAGCTGCAGGATGAGCTCAACAACATCCTCAAGTTTAACCCGGATTTTGCAGAGGCGGTGAGTTTAACATCACCAAGAGATGACATACGCTGCACCCCCTCATTTCTGTCTGTTCTGTGTGAAAGTGAGACAGTAGGTTCAGTGATGTGTGTACAAACACATGTATCTCCAGTCTAAACGCAAGGAGAGTTTAATTCTAACCAGTTTAAAAATCAATATTTTCCACCACCACCATTACTCTTCAGCACAGCCTCAACTCTCTTAGACCAGCTCCTTTCTTTAACTCAGGAACATTTCTCCAGGCTTCCTGAAGGACGTCCCAAAGATCTTCTTTGGAGGTCGGATGATTTTTGTTCTCTGTGGGACTGTAATGAAAATGAGAGACAAAACTGTCCATCAGGAAGATCTGGAGAACTGTCCCTCAACAACACTTTTACATACAAGGAGGTCACATCTTACTTCCTGTGGCCAACATTGGAGGATTAACCGCTCTCTCTCTCTCTCTCTCTCTGCAGCATTATCTGAGTTATTTGAACAGCATACGTGTTCAGGACATTTATATCTCCACCCACAGTCTGCTTCACTACTTCGACCGGCTGATTCTTTCGGGCGGAGAAGGGAAGAGTAACGGAGATGAGGGTTATGGTCGCAGCCTGCGATACGCCGTCCTCAATCTGGCAACCCTGCACTGCCGCTTCGGACACTAGTGAGCCACTTTTAAGCTCCGATCACTGACGTGTTCGTTCTGAGCTCTGAGGTCAAAATCTCTCCCGCGCAAATGTCTCTGCAGGCTCTTCTTAGACTTCCCAACGTCTGGGCCGGAGCCTGACTGGACAACTTAAATTACAGCAGCAGCACCCATAAAAGCCATAAATAATTAAACATTTAAGATGTAAACAGGGTGAGTTCTGTGCGAGTCAGAACCGTTCCCAGGGTTGTTAAATGGAATTGGACGTCTGAATGACCTTCACAGATTGTGGGTTTAAATCCCAGACCAGTAGGTTGCCCTGAGGTAGCCATTATCCAGGTACCATCCCCATCACTGCTCCCTGGACGCTTTATATAGCTGCTGTCTGCTGGACAGTGTGTGTAGGTTAAAAGCAGAGGCTGAATTTCGTTGCGTCTCACTTTGCGCTGTTTCACACTGATAAGAATCGTCACTTTCACCAATAAGAGCAATAGTAAACAACAATGTTGTGATTGGACGACTCAGTCTGCAGCTTGTGAATGTCATAGGAGCTTTGTTTGTGTACAGTCTAGTATTGAGTAAGTTAGTGTGTGTGTGTGTGTGTGTGTGTGTGTGTGTGTGTGTGTTCTCACAGTCAGCAAGCTGACCTGGCTCTGCAGGAAGCTATTCGAATCGCACAGGAAGCCAACGATCATGTCTGCCTCCAGCACTGCCTGGTACAACACTTCCACACTTGAACTCCTCGATACACGTTGACCTTCAGCTCTGTTATTTGCATTGTTCATTCTCTCTCCCTCCCTCCCTCCCTCCCTCCCTCCCTCCGTAGAGCTGGCTGTACACGTTGGAGCAGATGAAGGGGTCCGACAGTGTGGTGCTGACCGAAGACTCTGTCAAAATGGCTGCACACTTTTGTTTACCTGTACGTTCGCTTAGTCAGGAATGTAATAAAATCACTCCATAATTGTCACTGTCAATTTAAGCTACACATTCAAGATTCATAAAGGATTAAGTTCATTTTGCACTTATTACTGTCAGACTTCAGAAACTACACACTAACGATTCACACTGGATTAAAATCACCCCACAATTATTGCTGTAAAAACTACACACTGCAGATTGATATTGGATAAAATCACTCAGCAGCAACTCTCAAACTTTAAAACTAAACATCTTGCAGATTCTTAATGGATTTACTTCTTTGTCACAGTATCTGGCATCTCTGGGTATCCAGTCTCTGGTCCAGCAGGGGGCACTGCAGGGTATGCCAGCCAATAAACTGTTGGACGCCCTGCGGGGGACGGATATCATGCACTGGAAGCAGAGCCTGTCGGAGCTGATAGACATCAGTCTTGCTCAGACGGCTTCCATATGGAGGATGTACGGAAAAAGGTGAGCAGTACTTTTATCTGGGAAGCAATGGGTTCAGTTCTTTCCAGTGGTGTTGAACAGAACCGGACATCCCAAATCCGTTCATCTTCTGTTCCCCAGTGAAGCCTGTCTGAGTGTCTCTGTGGGACGGTGATATTGGTAAAATGGTCCATCTGAACGCTGTGTCCCTCCATGAACGGGTTCAGTTTTAGTCCATAATCTCAGACACCAGACAGCGTCTCCACCACTGTTTGGTGTCCTGATGCTCTTTACTGAGCTCTGCTGTTTTGACGTGTGTTTTCAGCACCATGGCTCGTCAGCAGGCACAGCTTCTGCTGAACATGAACAGCCTGGAACCGGTGAACTTCGGCGTCCAGCAGAACAACACAGAGCCTTTCGCAATCGCACTGTGTCACCTGGCGGAGCTCCACGCAGAACAGGTGAACATGTACACTTCAACCAAGATTCAGGTTTCTTGTCATGTATCTACGTACAGTGATGCCTCGAATCTCCAACACAGTCCGTTCCTAATTCGTGTTCCAGTCCCAAAAATTATACACACAAATTAATTTTAACTCAAATTTAACATGCCAAAGCAGGAATAACGCTTAAAACATGTAAACACAATTATACATTAAATAGCAAACCACTATTATCAATAAAATAAAGAAATTGATCATTTTGTACAGTGCTTTACCTTAACTTTATCTTAGCTAGGCTTCTTGGTGTATTTTCTGGCTGCTCAGCACTCGTTGTCCGAATAGTTTTCAATAAATCAGCGTGAAGGCTCTTGGCCTTCTCGCATATCATTGTCTCGGACATGCTATCGCCATCGAGTTGTTTCTGATTTATCCAGAAAAACTGTCATTTCTCTGTGTCTTCCGTTGTCTTTGTGGGTTCTGTTTGTTAAAGGTTTCACCCCTTTTGCTACATCAGCTGCTTTAATGGCTTCCGTGCGCTTCAGAAATTGAAATTTTTTTCGACTTGTCCATGTTGTTGTCTGAACCCACACATCAGACTTGACTGATACTGTACTATAATTTCTTTCTTCAGTTCTGTCATTGTTCTCTCAGTTTTCCTCTTCACTTTGCTGCTTCTATCACTGTCCTTCTTTGGTGCCATGGAGACAGTATTTATCACAAGAAAAAAAAAAATCACAATGACAAATAATGTAACTAACGCAAGGAGATATTATCCAGACAAGAGCGACGCTTAAACTGAAACATCTTCATGTCCCTTGTTTACGTGGAGAAACACAAACGCGTGACCAATTACGACCCAAAAAGGTTCTTTCAAGTTTTTTTTGTCATGTTGGGTTGAGAGTCGAAAAACTGTATGAATATGAAGCAAATCTTTTGTGTACAAAGCTGTTGGTGTTGAAAAGTTGGGCTGAGGAGCAGTTTGAGATTTGAGGTATCACTGTATGGATGTAAAATAAATCACAGAATAAATAAAAGCGGCATTAACTAATAATACTCACATTAAGGCGTGCTGTGAAGTGACCCTGCATCAATTACTGTACGATCTACACACTGAAGTTTGGTCCTGCATCCTCTGCATCTTCCTCTTTCACACCGTCCCTCTGCACGTCCTCTGTCTCTGTCCACATCCATAAACCTCTTCTTTGTCCTTCCTCGTCTCCTCTGTCCTGGCAGCTCCGTCTTCAACATCCGTCTCCCGCAACAGACAAGTTTAACTCTAACTTTTCACTGTCAAAAACCCTTTTAATCACATCCCTCGTGTGCAGTTTTGTCTTTCTTGCAGATGGTCTCCACTGGCTGAATGTGTAGCCTTCATAACTTCGTAACTCTGTGAGTCTGAACTTCTGTCCTTTTGGTCCCTTTCAGGGTCTGTACGGTGCTGCGAGCGACATCATTAAACACCTGAAGCAGCAGTTTCCTCCTCACACTCAGCACGCCAAGGTCAGCCTCACACTTCAGAACTAATTCCCATTTTGGCTGGATTCCCAGCTCCCATCGTCCCCCTCGTGAGCTGTGGGCATGGTTCCTTACAGCTGTGAATGAAGTGTGACGTGCACCTGAGCTCCATTAAGACATTTAGAAAAAGAAAAGAAAAATAAATGCGATAATTAACACTAAACATGATGTTGAGGTGCAGTCGGCTGATTTAACATCACCAGGAAAAAGGGGGAAAATGTTTGTGATCCACACTGTCGGTTTATTAAATGATAGCTTGGAATAATCAAATAAAGGAATGATTTTTATTGAGAAGTTGATGATTTTTTCTGTCCTGATTGCTGTTGCAGCTGTGGATGCTCTGTGACCTGAAGATCCAGTTTGAGAAAGCAATGAATGATGGGAAATATCACCTGGCAGAGCCGCACGTCACAGCCATCTCAGCCCTGAACGCCACGGAGGGGCTGTACAGGTACGGTTTACCTGCACAGGTGGGCTAAAGAGGTAAACACGACCCGGGGTCGTTCCAGAATCTGGTGCAGGACCAGGAGCATTTTACAGCATGGACTAAAATAAACATTTTAACTGATTACGTTTGATCCAAACCCTGAAATTACAGATAAAACTAAAATAGATCCATGATTTTTAAACATCCCGGCAGCAGCCAATCAGATAAATTTATCCTAAAAATGTAACAGAAGGGAGAATAAGGACACAATTTTAGGTTTATAGTTTTGTATTTGTTTAAAGGAAAGCACAGTTGCTGAAGGCACTAAATCAGACATCCGAGGCCTCCAAGATCCTGCAGCGGGTTCAGCAGATGAGCGAGAAGAGCAAGAACACAGAGATGATCATCAGGTGTGTGTGTGTGTGTGTGTGTGTGTGTGTGTGTGTGTGTGTGTGTGTGTGTGTGTGTGTGTGTGTGTGTGCGCGCGCGCGCGCGCGCGTTTGGAAATGTTCTGAATGTGACAGAATGAAAGAATACAGGATGAAACCTTTAAACTTTATAAGGAACGTGTTATCATTATTGCATATACATTTTTATTTATTATTTTATTAATTATGAACCGTGTGTGTGTGTGCGTGTGTACAGGGTGATGTTGGCCACGGCTGAGCTGCACTGGGACTCCTGTGGTTTTGCGGCGGCGCTTCCCCTCCTGCTGCAGGCTTTAGCTTTAGCACGACAACACAACCTGCAGAGTCTGGAGTCTGAAACCATCCTGCACCTGGCCTTCACACAGGTACACACACACACACACACACACAGGCTTTCTGCCCCTTTTTTTAATTAAACTGCACTGCTATTATTAGACTCGTTCATGTGACTTCTGACACCACACTTGCAGTACAGTAATCTTGGATTATTCCTTTAGATAATTTCTTCTTTGTTAATATTACTGTGATTGTTTTCTGTGTTGTTGTTGTTCTTTAAAATCCGAGTGTTGTGTGTTTGTGTAGTTGATGTTGGGGATCCCAGAACAGGCTCTGGCTCTGGTGCAGGATGTGCTAGAGTGTGTTTTGGCTCATGGGTCAGTTCTAGATAAGGGCAGGGCTCTGCTGCTGGCGGGCCGCTGTCAGGCTGCTCTCGCTGCTTCAGAACCGCAAGAGAACCGGCTTCTCGGTAAAAACACAAACTACACAGAACAATAATCTTCTCATTATTCCGTCGACAGCACCGCCGTTTAACCACAATCTCACAGTGCTCTTATGTTCTTTCTTTTTCTTCGGTCTCTATTGCTTCTTCTCGCTCTCTGTAGTGGTACGGCTGGCGGCTCAGACTGTGGGGGAGGCCGGTGTGTGTTTTTCTGTGCTGAACTGTAAGCAGCGTCTCCGGGAGGTTTATTACCTGCAGGCTCGTCTCCATCACACGCTGGGAAACGTCTCCGAGAGAAATAAAAGCGCTCTGCTCTTCCGTCTGCTCACCCAGGAGCTCCCGCCATCCGGCAGCACGACTGTCCTTCAGCTCTAAACACACACACACACACACACACACACCTGGTTAAAGTTTCTAAAAGAAATTCTAAAAAGGTTAACATGTGTACTGTGTCTCTCCTCCACACACATCTGGTGTAAAGTTTGTAAAAAAGCTCTAAATATATTTCCTTTTGAAGGTCAGACTGTCGTGGCGTGATCTTTGTTGAAATAAGACAGGAAACCGTTTCAGTTTTAATCTAAATGATCTCGTTAATGTAATTCCGTGTTTTTAGAGCTGTTACTGGTCGGTTCTGGTTCCCATTCCAGATTGTGTTGCAACCAGAAGTAAATCTCTCCCACTGCTGGGAACACATCCTTAACTACAGCAGTTCCAAGAGCCGGTTCCCTGCTGGTGGAGAGAGTGGGGCTTTGGGTTCAGCTGGAAATCAGAATTTCCCACAAAACAGCTTTTAACACTTTTCTACACACAAACCCTTCCTGTGCCGGGACTGGCCTGCACTGCTCTTCGCATGCTTTGATTGGCCGGGGGTGCCCCTCCTTCTCCATGATTGGTTGGTAGTGTCCCTTCAGAGCGGTGATTGGTTGTGTTGCTGTCGCTCCTGTACTTTGTGTGATTCATTCTCAGGTTTATATTTATATGCATATAAAAAAAATTAATTGGACATTAAATCATCAGAAATAATTACTAAAAGAAAAAATGTCTTAAAAATGACCAAATAAAAGTGCAGAAATATTTTTGCAAAAATCTTGTTTTGAGTGTCGCATCTTTCACAGAAAGTGTAAACGTCCAGCGTGTTCATCAGTTACTCTAGTACACACTTACAACCTTGAAATATTTTAAAGATGTTTTATAATTGTAGAATTTATATATATATATTTGTATATATAAAACAATAAACAGTTGTTTAGTAGAGTTTAAAGGTTTTGTTTTGCAGGTTTCTTTAAAGTAATAAAACCCAAACTGAGTGAAGATGTTTAGAAGGAGGGGAAGCCTACAGGCTGGAAGTTGTGCGCATGCGCTCTCCTGCCCTCCCCCAGCTGGACCCAGATGGAGTCTCTGGGCGGATACCCGAGCCGAACTCGAACTCCGGCTCGGGCCCGAACCCTGCTGGTTCTGATGAGCCTGGCGGTGTGTTTGGGTTCCCTGTTTCTGCTGCACGGCCGGCTGAGCCGCTCCGGGACAAAACCCAACTTTTACTCCTTTGAAGTGAAGGACGCGCGCGGGCGCAGCGTCTCCCTGGAGAAGTACCGCGGGAAGGTGAGTCCCCCCTCCCGGGACGGGCCGGTCCGACCAGGAGGTCCGTGTCCACCAGTCCTGATGGGCCTGCATGATCACTGAACTTTACATGTATGTGGTGTATACGTGTCTGTCTGTCTGTGCGTGTGTTGGTGGGGGTGTATACGTGTCTGTCTGTCTGTGCGTGTGTTGGTGGGGGTGTATACGTGTCTGTCTGTCTTCATGTGTCTGGTTTTGGTTGTGTGTGTGTGTGTGTGTGTGTGTATGTTGGGGGGGTGTATACGTGTCTGCCTGTGTGAGTTGGGGGGGGGTGTATACGTGTCTGTCTGTCTGTCTGTGTGTGTTAGGGGGTGTATACGTGTGTGTGTGTGTTGGGGGGTGTATGTCTGTCTGTCTGTCTGTTTGTGTTCATGTGTCTGCGTGGTGTGTGTTCATGTGTCTGGTTTTGATTGTCTCTGTGTGTGTGTGTGTGTGTGTGTGTGTGTGTGTTAGGTCTCCCTGGTTGTAAACGTGGCGAGTCAGTCGGAGCAGACGGAGCAGAACTACCGTATCCTGCAGGATCTGCACCGAGAGCTCGGTCCGGCCCACTTTAATGTCCTGGCCTTCCCCTGTGGACAGTTCGGACTCTCCGAACCCGGAACCGCCCGCGAGGCCGAGACCTTCGCCAAGTCCAACCACGGAGTCTCCTTCCCCTTCTTCACCAAAATCAAAATACTGGGATCAGAGGCAGAACCGGCCTTCAGGTTCCTCACAGGTAACACACACACACACACACACACACACCCCCAACCAACTCATAGATATATAACACACACATAGATATATATCACACACACACACACGTTTTATATTTAATTACTCCTTTTATTTCTTAATTTCTTTAAATTCTCTCTTAAATCTCAGTTATTCCTTTTTAATGCGTCTTTTTAACCCGTCATTTCAGAGGGACTTTTATTTTGAAAATAACAAGCAGTTTTTTTCATCCCTGAAGCTTCTGAAGATGTGTTGGAATAAAGGTGAAATAAACGACAAATATATCATCGTTCAAAGGTTCAGACAGAGTGCGGGACAACACTGCTTACGATGGACGTTCTTTCAAAATAAAAGTCTCTCTTAATGATATAAAAAAAGATGGCTGAAGCTTTAACGGGCCCAGGATATGATGTTAAGATGAACCTGTGGAACTGCTTTCTGTCTGTGCAGATTCTGTGCAGAGAACAATCAAACGGAACTTCTGGAAGTTTCTGGTGAACGGTGAGGGCCAGGTGGTGCGGTTCTGGCAGCCGGAGGAGCCCATGGACGAGATCAGACAGGAGGCCACGGCGCTCGTTCGGGAGATCATCCTCAAGAAGAGACACGAACTCTGAGATCTCAGGATATCCAGCCAGGGAACAGGTGCAGGGATGGTTCCTGAGAGACAAGATACTGAAACCAGGGTTCCTTCACAGAACTCTGGACTCCATGATGCTGAAAAATTTTATTTGGATGGTTCTTTTTAGTTTTCCTGCCTTTTTTGGAATCTCCTACATGTGTGAATTAGGAGCAGATCGCTGTGGAGGTTCGGTTACTGAGACCTTTTGTAGAACCCGAGTCTAAACGTGACTGGCTGGTTCTATTTCTATGTGTTCCTGGTGATGTTACACGGTTCTCCTGTGATGTGCATCTGCTTGAGTTTTTTTTTCGCTGGTTCTTATGAAACCATATGTTTGAGATGTTTCTGTTTTTTAAAGATGAAAAAGAACGTGCGATTTCATTAAAAACAAACACATTAATATTTTATACATTTTCATAAAAACAACAACAAATAAGCAGAACAAAACAGTTTGAATAAAAAAAAGTGAAGTTTGTTGGGAGAACCACATTTATTCATCGGCTCCAGCCTTGTCGTCTTCTTTCAGCTGCTCACGTTAGGGATCTCCATGTCTTCCTGTCCTCTGTATCTTCCACTCTCACTCCGTCCCCCTGCATGTCCTCTCTCACCACGTCCACAATCCTCCTCTCTGTCCTTCCTCTTCTCCTCTTTCCTGGCAGCTCCATCTTCAGCATCCTTCTCCTGATATTCTCCTCGTCCCTCCTCTGGACATGTCCAAACTAACGCAGTCTCACTTTGTCTCCAAACTGTCCGACCTGAGTGTCCCTCTAAGACTCTCCTCCCTAATCCTGTCCATCCCTGTCCCTGCCGATGCAAATCTCATGCGTGTGTTTTGTACTGACACCCAGAGAACACCATCATATCGCAGCCTGGATCTCCAGGTCCACTGATCTGGACAAGGTGTTGAATACGGGATAAACCATCTCTCCTTCTGCCAACACCAAACTTCTGAAGGTGTAGATGTGAGCTTTAGTCTCAGTGTTGTAAAAAGCCACCCACTTCTCATCCACATCGACACACACCCCCAGAACCCGCGGAACGGTGTCCACCTGAAGGTGCTTGCTGGGCTCGTCCAAAGCCGTGAAGGCCTGCCTGAAGTGGTAGAGACACCAGTATCCCATGCTGGGCGAGAAGGTGAACTTCCCTTTCCTCTGAGCGAACTCTCTGGAAACACCAAGAGTGAACTCGCGGTTGACCTTCACCTCCCAGTAGTGCCGTCCCGAGCTGAAACCGTCCTGGGCAAGGACGCACTCCCACTTGTCAAACCTCTGGACACCCTGATCGACGTTTCTTCTTTCACCCAGTCGGACATGTTTGTTGTCGTTGGACAGAGTGAGAGTGCAGTGAGCTGTGGTGGGATCTAGAGTCACATCAGCTGAGAAGAGAAAACAACGTGAGAAAATCAAGAAGTTCAAAACTGATGGAGAAAAAGGAGCTTTAAGAGCTAATGGGCCAGAACCAGAGACAGGCACTGGTCTCCAGTGTGCTCACACGTGGCACCCAGCACTGCCCTGTCCGGTCTTCAGACTCACCTGCTGCAGGTGTCCTCCCTGACCAGATGATCTCAGGAAGCTTCAGGTGGCAGATCTTCATGTGTAGGTTCTCGTTCTCCTGCCTCAAGGCCGTGTTCTCTTCCCTCAGCGCCAGCTTTTCCGCCCGCTCCTCCAGGATCACTTTTTTCAGCTGAGCGTTCTCCTGAAGTATGCCGATGTTGTCGGTGACCTCCACCAGGAGATGCCTCTGCAGCGCCTCTATAATGTAGTGATCTTTGATGTGTATCTCGCAGAACGAGGCCGAGCAGGTCATACAGGACTTGCATGCTTTTAATTTTTTGCCTTCACACAAATTACAGGCCACATCCGTCGGCTTCGCATTGCGAGCGGTGTTGTGAAGCGCGAAGTTCAATGGTAACTCACGAGACCTGTCACTCGCAAAAGACACACCGCTGTCAGCCACTGACGGTGTCCCTCCAGACGCCATGCTGAAAGAGGGACACACAGTACGTCAGTGTGGAAGGACACCAGTTAAAATCACAATAATTTCAGTTCTGAGCCCTCATTTCTCCATTGTGTTTTTAATGAGGAACAGTTCTCCAAATCTTCCTGAAGGACAGTGTTGTTGTCTCTCATGTTCAGTCCAGTCT
>JABMDN010000894.1:0-16805 GCA_017165825.1 Hepsetus odoe
AGGGGCTTAGGGACTAGGGGCTTAGGGACTAGGGGCTTAGGGACTAGGGGCTTAGGGACTAGGGTCAGACAGTCGTAATTTTGAATCTCAGACCAGTAGACTGTCTTGAGGTACCATCCTCATCACTGCTCCCCGGGTGCTGGATATGTCTGCCCCCTGCTGGTCGATGTGTTTGGTTCACCGTGTTCACTAGGACAGGTGCTTTTACTTTAACACACTTCATGTTTATTTATTGGGGGAAAAAAGTCAAGTACAAACTGTGGCTTCGGGCAGGTTTAATTTATATCTTATCTTTCACAATCTGCTACACTGGGTTACAAATATTTAGTCTGTCAGATGCAGAGGACCGGAAGAAATGGAAACGAATGATCCGCAGGGGCGACCCCCTAAATGGGAGCAGCTGAAAGAAGACGACGACGACTAACTCTGTCAGAAATATTCTTAACAAGAATTAATCTTCTTAAATAACTAACACTCATCCCTCCATCGACTGCACGTAATATTCAAAGAAAAAAAGAAAAGAGTTTTGAGGAAATTGATAAAGGACAGGAAAACCACCCTGACACGACAAACTAATTTTACCACCTTAAACACTTCCACCTTAAACACTTCCTCCCGTCCGACCGGACATCCTGACAGAAAGCATCACCGATCTGCTCGAAGGCTGATTTCATGTCTCAACTTTGACTTTTTAATAACATAAAATAAGAATTATTGAAAGAAAAACTTCTTTATCTTTATTGTGTTTGTGCTTCTTGGTGTTCAAATGAAAATAACTTTTCTTTTGCTTCATTTATTAATAACGGTCATTAAAAGTGATCGATAACTACTGATATTGATCCGTCGCACTCACAGCGCCTTCACATCTACGGAGTGAAACGGGACCGAAAATCGTCGTTAACTGTATATCGTGATCTATTATTATATCGACCGGCGTTAAAAACATCACGATACTTGATGCCTTCTTCAATATCGAGGCTGTTTGGAACAACCGCGAGTCTCCAGAGTCTGAGTGAGTATTACAGGTAGATCACCTTCCTCCTGAAGACGGAGAAGGTCTGCCCGCAGGCCTGGCACACCAGGCTGGTGGAGTTGGGGGGGTAGGTGGAATATCCGGCCGCCGGAGCGAAGCGGAACCCCGGCTGCTGCCCCCTCACGGCCCCGGTGCCCATTACCTCATTCAGCAAACCGCAGCACGATGCCCACATGCAGGAGGCGCCCGCCTGAACACGGAGAGGGAAACACGTTATTACCTTCGTTCCCGAACGGCAGAACCAGACGGCCGAATCGCACCCCGGGTCTGACTAAGGTGAAAGTGAAAGTGACTATCCCCGTCGTACAAATGACACCTCTGCATTTTTCCGGACGCTAATTGGCGATAATAAACGTTAATTGGCACGATTTGACATCAATTGCCATCCAGGCTCTGGATCTGCTGCCGGGAAACTTCTCAATGAAGCTGAAGGAGAGCTTCATTCACACGGAAGGCCTGATCACATTAAAGGGTCACAAAGGATGTCCTGGCCTGAAACAGAGACTAAGACCATTAGACATCAGACTGTGACTGTAAATAGGGATTAATGTCCTTAAATAGCTCAGGGACAAATATACAACCAGAACAACGTGACACTCATGAAAGCTCCACACTGAGGCTGCATTTTTAAACAATTCTGGGGGAAAGGGGGGTTAAAAAGAGATTGAATCATAATACAACATGCTAGAGCTGTCTCCTTATTGGAATTGTCCGTTCCACCTTAAATGCTGCAGCAGTTCCATTCTGGCGCCTCAGGCGCCAGAATGGAACTGCTGCAGCATTTAAGGTGGAACGGACTATTCGAATTTTCACATAAATAAGCGTTTAATCGTTGCGACAGCTCTTCCTATGAGTAGTATTGGCCCAGAATACCACTTTAAACCCTTGTGTCGTGAAATCTACAGGAAAAAACACACATAAAACCTTAACTAACTTTAGCAAAGCTACCTTCTTTAGCTATAAACAAACACCAAAGTGCGAAAAGCGAACACGCAAGAGGTCTAAACTGGATTTTAAATATTTGATCACCTCACTGCTACTAAAATACCACCTTTAAAATGATTTTTTACCAAATGTTTATGCTCCATATCGACCAAATCAGGATTAGCAAAGCTAGTCAACTATCTCCTCAGAAACCGTGGGAGGGAAAAACGACTCCCATCGCCTAAAGTTAGGACCAAACTGCAGCGGTTAAAACCTGTACCTTCATAGCAACTCGGTGGGAATGGAAAGAATCAAATAAAAGTAAGAAAAATATCCATTTTCAGGGCCGAGAAGCATCGGCGGCTATTGCTTCAGCAGCGTTCAGTCAGAGGACGCGTTCCAATTAGAGAGGATCCGCTCTACTCCCTGCGCCCTATGAAGGCTCCGCCTACCGGGCTGTGTTCCCAATGGCACAGCTGTTTCAATAAGGCGTTCTAATGTAGATTTCAATACAATTCACGCCCAGTTCACAGTTACCTTGTTTAAAAAAACGTATAAACATGTTTATAAAAGCGCAACAGTCTTCTCTTACAGTAGGCTTTATCCATCCATTTATCCGTCTGTTTTCGCTCTATAGATGAAACGAGAAATTACTTATTTTTAGGCGAGGTTCAGGCCGATTGGCTTGATTGACTTCTTGATTTACTTAAAACTGTGTGTGAAGTCAAAAAGAGCTTAAACCTTTCAAAATATAAAGAAAGAAAAAGTACACTACCTAGTGCCCTAGGTAGGCTGCACTGCTTTTATACCTCTCCAAGAAACCGCCACAACTATCGACCTATCGCGTACGTGCTTACCGCACCTCTATTCCGACAACGCCCGCCTTCCCCGCGTTATGATTGGTGCTCTGCTTGAGCGGCGTGAAAGATGAGCCAACCGGAGCGGACGTAATCAGAAACTGTCAGCCAATCTCTGCGCGGCGTTCCTGAATAGGAGCTGTAAAAAAAAAGAACTCTTAGCATGTAGCACAGTACTGATGCCGGTGTTTATAAACGCAAAATTTACTTTATTACATTCAGGAAAAAAATAAGGAAGGTTTAAAAAAAAATTCTACTCATAAAGTCGATTATGGACGGGCCTTAAGGGGGAAACCGTCTCCGTCTATCCTGGTTGCCTATGCTAAGCTAACCTGAGGAGACAGACACATCTGTGGAGATTGCTGTACTTTATGTGGACACTTTTCAGCCACAAATCCGGCATTTGTAAGCTCTTTATAGAATCAGAACGATGGCGAGTGTTCACGAGAGTTTGTATTTCAACCCCATGATGACTAACGGGGTGGTCCAGGCCAACATTTTCGGTATAAAAGACTGGGTCACTCCGTATAAAATAGCAGTTTTAGCTTTGCTTTATGAAATGACAACAACGAAACCCATGGCGGTTCTGGACAGGAGGAGATTAAACAAGCTCATTTTGCCATTGCAGCAGGTGTGTGGAGTTAAAAAAAACAAATTATAGCTCTGGTCAGTAAATTCCACTTACTGGTGATGCTAATATGCTAACTCTCCGTTCCACCTTAAAACGGCGCAGCGGTTCCATTCTGGAGCCTCAGGTCTGAGACCCCGGAATGGAACCGCTGCACTGTTTTAAGGTGGAACGGAGAGTTATGGGGGGAGCCTTTATAGACACTTTTCCAGTACCACCTACAAAATATTGATTATTTTAGATCAATAAATTTTACCCTCTCTCACTTTCGGATTCATGGAAAAGCTAAACAAATCTATATTCTGTAGCAGTTTCATCATAAAACCTTTCCAAGGTGGATTCCTGTTGTACACAATGCAATATTTCAAATCTAATTCGTTAGCACTACCTGATATGTGATGATTCTTTTTTCTTTAGGGTCCAGATTTAACATTTGATCAGTTCCTGAAGGCAGTGGAGGAATGCTGTCCTCTTATGGTGAATGCTGTCAAACTCAGGTAACTTGGGCAGATAGACATTAAGTCAAAGAAGGCATGAACATGAATAATAATACGAACTTTATGAATATTAGCACCTTTATTACAGCTCAGAAAGCTTCCCAGGAAGTGCCAACATTAAACAAATCCTATAAAAGATGGAGATTTAGATAAAAAATAAAAACGATAATACCTTTCATACATCTGAACATGGCTCAAAATGCTGTACAGTAAATTCAATGATACAAAAAATCATGAAAAATCTTTATATTTTTAATTTTACAAAATTAAAAAAAAAATTAAAAAACAAGATTTTTTAGATTTTAGTAATAACTTTGTTAATCTAGCAGCTTCTAATGATTTAAAGTAAGTGCAAATATACAATTAAACAAATATGAAAAAATTAGCTAATTAGAAGGTGGTAAAAGTGAAAATTATTACTACTTTTACGGCATTTAGCAGACGCTCTTATCCAGAGCGACTTACAGGTCCTAATTACAGGGACAGTCCCCCTGGAGCAATTCAGGGTTAAGGGTCTTGCTCAGGAACCCAGTGGTGGTAGTGCTAGAGGTGGGATTCGAACCGGGGATCTCTTGATCCAGAGGTCTGTAGGCAAGTACCCTACCACTAGACCACCGCCACCCTTCTATTAACAACTGTTATATTATTATTATAATATATATTGTTATAATAGCACCTTTCGTACATCTGTGTGCAGCTGAAATGCTATCAGTCCAAACGTAGACGGGTTAAAATAGATCTAACAAATGATAATATGAATAAAATATTTTTAGAATGATATCCTTCATACTTCTGTCTGCAGCTTTATAAGAAGTGCAAACGTAAACAAATGAAGGTAAAACATGACAAAAACTAATTAAATACAGATATATATCAATGAGAATTCATTCTCTCTCCTCTCTTTTCTTCTTTCAGACTGTTCCTGATGGCTGACCGAGAGCTGCAGGACATGGAGCACTTCTTCGCCGCTCTGCCCAACGCGTTCAGTGATTCTGAAGCTTTTAAGACCAGCATTGTGGGTCAGTTCTGTCAGACACAAAACAACGTCTGAGTACATATTTAAGATTTCCAACTGAACCGGTGAGAGTTCTAGTGAACGGAACTGGACTAGATCAGAATGATTATAGCCATTCATTTACTTTAGTTTCTTTACGTTCCCAATCTGGGAATTCATGAGAACATTTATATTCATTCATATTTTTCTCTAATAATGATCATAACTAACATTACATTTCTGTATTTACATACATCACACACATTTATTTTAATAATAATTTAAATATTTGTTCAATAGTAATAATTATTTATATAGAGAATGGACTGTATTTAGAAAGTTTTATATGATAATGTTTCTGATTTTGTATTCTTCTTATCGTTATTATTATAATTAGAGCTACTACAGGTTACCTGTTCACCTCACTCTTCTCACTCGTTTTCTCTCGTTCTGCAGGTTTGTTTATGCGTCAGATGCTGCTGGCCTACAATAAGCTCTCCTTCAGTCAGGTCTATAAGCTGTACAGGTCGCTGCAGCAGTACTGCCATCGTGGTGGGCGACCCCAGTGTGACCTTTCAGCCCTGACCACTGAGGACATGGAGTTGACCAGCAACGAGGAAACCACCGTCGACCCCATGGACAAAGACGAGCTGGACACAGGACCGCTGCACCCTTCGGACCTCCGGTTGGTGCGCCGAGGACATCAGCCCGATTATCAGTTTCAGTTCAGCTTCAGCGGAAGTTCTCCAACCTCACAGGGATTCCATCTGATCACCGTTTGGGTCGGCTTTAAACAATAAGAACGACGGGATTTGAACACACTTAAACAACACTTTACTCTTCCTCTAATGAATTACAGACTGTCAGGAAGACCAGATTTATCATAAAAAACATTTTGAGGCACTTTAAGTGAAGCTTTATAGATGCTACATATTTTGTTGTCATTTTTATTAAGTGGAATGAAAAAGTTATTAAATCTGTGCTTTTTTATTCTGTAGCTCTGATGAGACTCGAGGTCCACTCTCTCAGAAACAGGCTGAATATTTTCTCGCCCGACAGGTCAGCTATGAAGGTTATGACACTCTATTCTGTGTATTTTTATGCTGGTTTTAATTACAGCTTTAATTTTAGTATATTCTTGTTTTAGGCGTACCTTTTGAAGAACGATGAGAATAAAGCCATGAAGCCGGCAAAGCTGCAGGATGAGCTCAACAACATCCTCAAGTTTAACCCGGATTTTGCAGAGGCGGTGAGTTTAACATCACCAAGAGATGACATACGCTGCACCCCCTCATTTCTGTCTGTTCTGTGTGAAAGTGAGACAGTAGGTTCAGTGATGTGTGTACAAACACATGTATCTCCAGTCTAAACGCAAGGAGAGTTTAATTCTAACCAGTTTAAAAATCAATATTTTCCACCACCACCATTACTCTTCAGCACAGCCTCAACTCTCTTAGACCAGCTCCTTTCTTTAACTCAGGAACATTTCTCCAGGCTTCCTGAAGGACGTCCCAAAGATCTTCTTTGGAGGTCGGATGATTTTTGTTCTCTGTGGGACTGTAATGAAAATGAGAGACAAAACTGTCCATCAGGAAGATCTGGAGAACTGTCCCTCAACAACACTTTTACATACAAGGAGGTCACATCTTACTTCCTGTGGCCAACATTGGAGGATTAACCGCTCTCTCTCTCTCTCTCTCTCTCTCTCTCTGCAGCATTATCTGAGTTATTTGAACAGCATACGTGTTCAGGACATTTATATCTCCACCCACAGTCTGCTTCACTACTTCGACCGGCTGATTCTTTCGGGCGGAGAAGGGAAGAGTAACGGAGATGAGGGTTATGGTCGCAGCCTGCGATACGCCGTCCTCAATCTGGCAACCCTGCACTGCCGCTTCGGACACTAGTGAGCCACTTTTAAGCTCCGATCACTGACGTGTTCGTTCTGAGCTCTGAGGTCAAAATCTCTCCCGCGCAAATGTCTCTGCAGGCTCTTCTTAGACTTCCCAACGTCTGGGCCGGAGCCTGACTGGACAACTTAAATTACAGCAGCAGCACCCATAAAAGCCATAAATAATTAAACATTTAAGATGTAAACAGGGTGAGTTCTGTGCGAGTCAGAACCGTTCCCAGGGTTGTTAAATGGAATTGGACGTCTGAATGACCTTCACAGATTGTGGGTTTAAATCCCAGACCAGTAGGTTGCCCTGAGGTAGCCATTATCCAGGTACCATCCCCATCACTGCTCCCTGGACGCTTTATATAGCTGCTGTCTGCTGGACAGTGTGTGTAGGTTAAAAGCAGAGGCTGAATTTCGTTGCGTCTCACTTTGCGCTGTTTCACACTGATAAGAATCGTCACTTTCACCAATAAGAGCAATAGTAAACAACAATGTTGTGATTGGACGACTCAGTCTGCAGCTTGTGAATGTCATAGGAGCTTTGTTTGTGTACAGTCTAGTATTGAGTAAGTTAGTGTGTGTGTGTGTGTGTGTGTGTGTGTGTGTGTGTGTGTGTGTGTGTTCTCACAGTCAGCAAGCTGACCTGGCTCTGCAGGAAGCTATTCGAATCGCACAGGAAGCCAACGATCATGTCTGCCTCCAGCACTGCCTGGTACAACACTTCCACACTTGAACTCCTCGATACACGTTGACCTTCAGCTCTGTTATTTGCATTGTTCATTCTCTCTCCCTCCCTCCCTCCCTCCGTAGAGCTGGCTGTACACGTTGGAGCAGATGAAGGGGTCCGACAGTGTGGTGCTGACCGAAGACTCTGTCAAAATGGCTGCACACTTTTGTTTACCTGTACGTTCGCTTAGTCAGGAATGTAATAAAATCACTCCATAATTGTCACTGTCAATTTAAGCTACACATTCAAGATTCATAAAGGATTAAGTTCATTTTGCACTTATTACTGTCAGACTTCAGAAACTACACACTAACGATTCACACTGGATTAAAATCACCCCACAATTATTGCTGTAAAAACTACACACTGCAGATTGATATTGGATAAAATCACTCAGCAGCAACTCTCAAACTTTAAAACTAAACATCTTGCAGATTCTTAATGGATTTACTTCTTTGTCACAGTATCTGGCATCTCTGGGTATCCAGTCTCTGGTCCAGCAGGGGGCACTGCAGGGTATGCCAGCCAATAAACTGTTGGACGCCCTGCGGGGGACGGATATCATGCACTGGAAGCAGAGCTTGTCGGAGCTGATAGACATCAGTCTTGCTCAGACGGCTTCCATATGGAGGATGTACGGAAAAAGGTGAGCAGTACTTTTATCGGGGAAGAGATGGGTTCAGTTCTTTCCAGTGGTGTTGAACAGAACCGGACATCCCAAATCCGTTCATCTTCTGTTCCCCAGTGAAGCCTGTCTGAGTGTCTCTGTGGGACGGTGATATTGGTAAAATAGTCCATCTGAACGTTGTGTCCCTCCATGAACGGTTTCAGTTTTAGGCCATAATCTCAGACACCAGACAGCGTCTCCACCACTGTTTGGTGTCCTGATGCTCTTTACTGAGCTCTGCTGTTTTGACGTGTGTTTTCAGCACCATGGCTCGTCAGCAGGCGCAGCTTCTGCTGAACATGAACAGCCTGGAACCGGTGAACTTCGGCGTCCAGCAGAACAACACAGAGCCTTTCGCAATCGCACTGTGTCACCTGGCGGAGCTCCACGCAGAACAGGTGAACATGTACACTTCAACCAAGATTCAGGTTTCTTGTCATGTATCTACGTACAGTGATGCCTCGAATCTCCAACACAGTCCGTTCCTAATTCGTGTTCCAGTCCCAAAAATTATACACACAAATTAATTTTAACTCAAATTTAACATGCCAAAGCAGGAATAACGCTTAAAACATGTAAACACAATTATACATTAAATAGCAAACCACTATTATCAATAAAATAAAGAAATTGATCATTTTGTACAGTGCTTTACCTTAACTTTATCTTAGCTAGGCTTCTTGGTGTATTTTCTGGCTGCTCAGCACTCGTTGTCCGAATAGTTTTCAATAAATCAGCGTGAAGGCTCTTGGCCTTCTCGCATATCATTGTCTCGGACATGCTATCGCCATCGAGTTGTTTCTGATTTATCCAGAAAAACTGTCATTTCTCTGTGTCTTCCGTTGTCTTTGTGGGTTCTGTTTGTTAAAGGTTTCACCCCTTTTGCTACATCAGCTGCTTTAATGGCTTCCGTGCGCTTCAGAAATGGAAATTTTTTTCGACTTGTCCATGTTGTTGTCTGAACCCACACATCAGACTTGACTGATACTGTACTATAATTTCTTTCTTCAGTTCTGTCATTGTTCTCTCAGTTTTCCTCTTCACTTTACTGCTTCTATCACTGTCCTTCTTTGGTGCCATGGAGACAGTATTTATCACAAGAAAAAAAAAAATCACAATGACAAATAATGTAACTAACGCAAGGAGATATTATCCAGACAAGAGCGACGCTTAAACTGAAACATCTTCATGTCCCTTGTTTACGTGGAGAAACACAAACGCGTGACCAATTACGACCCAAAAAGGTTCTTTCAAGTTTTTTTTGTCATGTTGGGTTGAGAGTCGAAAAACTGTATGAATATGAAGCAAATCTTTTGTGTACAAAGCTGTTGGTGTTGAAAAGTTGGGCTGAGGAGCAGTTTGAGATTTGAGGTATCACTGTATGGATGTAAAATAAATCACAGAATAAATAAAAGCGGCATTAACTAATAATACTCACATTAAGGCGTGCTGTGAAGTGACCCTGCATGAATTACTGTACGATCTACACACTGAAGTTTGGTCCTGCATCCTCTGCATCTTCCTCTTTCACACCGTCCCTCTGCACGTCCTCTGTCTCTGTCCACATCCATAAACCTCTTCTTTGTCCTTCCTCGTCTCCTCTGTCCTGGCAGCTCCGTCTTCAACATCCGTCTCCCGCAACAGACAAGTTTAACTCTAACTTTTCACTGTCAAAAACCCTTTTAATCACATCCCTCGTGTGCAGTTTTGTCTTTCTTGCAGATGGTCTCCACTGGCTGAATGTGTAGCCTTCATAACTTCGTAACTCTGTGAGTCTGAACTTCTGTCCTTTTGGTCCCTTTCAGGGTCTGTACGGTGCTGCGAGCGACATCATTAAACACCTGAAGCAGCAGTTTCCTCCTCACACTCAGCACGCCAAGGTCAGCCTCACACTTCAGAACTAATTCCCATTTTGGCTGGATTCCCAGCTCCCATCGTCCCCCTCGTGAGCTGTGGGCATGGTTCCTTACAGCTGTGAATGAAGTGTGACGTGCACCTGAGCTCCATTAAGACATTTAGAAAAAGAAAAGAAAAATAAATGCGATAATTAACACTAAACATGATGTTGAGGTGCAGTCGGCTGATTTAACATCACCAGGAAAAAGGGGGAAAATGTTTGTGATCCACACTGTCGGTTTATTAAATGATAGCTTGGAATAATCAAATAAAGGAATGATTTTTATCGAGAAGTTGATGATTTTTTCTGTCCTGATTGCTGTTGCAGCTGTGGATGCTCTGTGACCTGAAGATCCAGTTTGAGAAAGCAATGAATGATGGGAAATATCACCTGGCAGAGCCGCACGTCACAGCCATCTCAGCCCTGAACGCCACGGAGGGGCTGTACAGGTACGGTTTACCTGCACAGGTGGGCTAAAGAGGTAAACACGACCCGGGGTCGTTCCAGAATCTGGTGCAGGACCAGGAGCATTTTACAGCATGGACTAAAATAAACATTTTAACTGATTACGTTTGATCCAAACCCTGAAATTACAGATAAAACTAAAATAGATCCATGATTTTTAAACATCCCGGCAGCAGCCAATCAGATAAATTTATCCTAAAAATGTAACAGAAGGGAGAATAAGGACACAATTTTAGGTTTATAGTTTTGTATTTGTTTAAAGGAAAGCACAGTTGCTGAAGGCACTAAATCAGACATCCGAGGCCTCCAAGATCCTGCAGCGGGTTCAGCAGATGAGCGAGAAGAGCAAGAACACAGAGATGATCATCAGGTGTGTGTGTGTGTGTGTGTGTGTGTGCGCGCGCGCGTTTGGAAATGTTCTGAATGTGACAGAATGAAAGAATACAGGATGAAACCTTTAAACTTTATAAGGAACGTGTTATCATTATTGCATATACATTTTTATTTATTATTTTATTAATTATGAACCGTGTGTGTGTGTGTGTGTGTGTGTGCGTGTGTACAGGGTGATGTTGGCCACGGCTGAGCTGCACTGGGACTCCTGTGGTTTTGCGGCGGCGCTTCCCCTCCTGCTGCAGGCTTTAGCTTTAGCACGACAACACAACCTGCAGAGTCTGGAGTCTGAAACCATCCTGCACCTGGCCTTCACACAGGTACACACACACACACACACAGGCTTTCTGCCCCTTTTTTTAATTAAACTGCACTGCTATTATTAGACTCGTTCATGTGACTTCTGACACCACACTTGCAGTACAGTAATCTTGGATTATTCCTTTAGATAATTTCTTCTTTGTTAATATTACTGTGATTGTTTTCTGTGTTGTTGTTGTTCTTTAAAATCCGAGTGTTGTGTGTTTGTGTAGTTGATGTTGGGGATCCCAGAACAGGCTCTGGCTCTGGTGCAGGATGTGCTAGAGTGTGTTTTGGCTCATGGGTCAGTTCTAGATAAGGGCAGGGCTCTGCTGCTGGCGGGCCGCTGTCAGGCTGCTCTCGCTGCTTCAGAACCGCAAGAGAACCGGCTTCTCGGTAAAAACACAAACTACACAGAACAATAATCTTCTCATTATTCCGTCGACAGCACCGCCGTTTAACCACAATCTCACAGTGCTCTTATGTTCTTTCTTTTTCTTCGGTCTCTATTGCTTCTTCTCGCTCTCTGTAGTGGTACGGCTGGCGGCTCAGACTGTGGGGGAGGCCGGTGTGTGTTTTTCTGTGCTGAACTGTAAGCAGCGTCTCCGGGAGGTTTATTACCTGCAGGCTCGTCTCCATCACACGCTGGGAAACGTCTCCGAGAGAAATAAAAGCGCTCTGCTCTTCCGTCTGCTCACCCAGGAGCTCCCGCCATCCGGCAGCACGACTGTCCTTCAGCTCTAAACACACACACACACACCTGGTTAAAGTTTCTAAAAGAAATTCTAAAAAGGTTAACATGTGTACTGTGTCTCTCCTCCACACACATCTGGTGTAAAGTTTGTAAAAAAGCTCTAAATATATTTCCTTTTGAAGGTCAGACTGTCGTGGCGTGATCTTTGTTGAAATAAGACAGGAAACCGTTTCAGTTTTAATCTAAATGATCTCGTTAATGTAATTCCGTGTTTTTAGAGCTGTTACTGGTCGGTTCTGGTTCCCATTCCAGATTGTGTTGCAACCAGAAGTAAATCTCTCCCACTGCTGGGAACACATCCTTAACTACAGCAGTTCCAAGAGCCGGTTCCCTGCTGGTGGAGAGAGTGGGGCTTTGGGTTCAGCTGGAAATCAGAATTTCCCACAAAACAGCTTTTAACACTTTTCTACACACAAACCCTTCCTGTGCCGGGACTGGCCTGCACTGCTCTTCGCATGCTTTGATTGGCCGGGGGTGCCCCTCCTTCTCCATGATTGGTTGGTAGTGTCCCTTCAGAGCGGTGATTGGTTGTGTTGCTGTCGCTCCTGTACTTTGTGTGATTCATTCTCAGGTTTATATTTATATGCATATAAAAAAAATTAATTGGACATTAAATCATCAGAAATAATTACTAAAAGAAAAAATGTCTTAAAAATGACCAAATAAAAGTGCAGAAATATTTTTGCAAAAATCTTGTTTTGAGTGTCGCATCCTTCACAGAAAGTGTAAACGTCCAGCGTGTTCATCAGTTACTCTAGTACACTTACAACCTTGAAATATTTTAAAGATGTTTTATAATTGTAGAATTTATATATATATATTTGTATATATAAAACAATAAACAGTTGTTTAGTAGAGTTTAAAGGTTTTGTTTTGCAGGTTTCTTTAAAGTAATAAAACCCAAACTGAGTGAAGATGTTTAGAAGGAGGGGAGGCCTACAGGCTGGAAGTTGTGCGCATGCGCTCTCCTGCCCTCCCCCAGCTGGACCCAGATGGAGTCTCTGGGCGGATACCCGAGCCGAACTCGAACTCCGGCTCGGGCCCGAACCCTGCTGGTTCTGATGAGCCTGGCGGTGTGTTTGGGTTCCCTGTTTCTGCTGCACGGCCGGCTGAGCCGCTCCGGGACAAAACCCAACTTTTACTCCTTTGAAGTGAAGGACGCGCGCGGGCGCAGCGTCTCCCTGGAGAAGTACCGCGGGAAGGTGAGTCCCCCCTCCCGGGACGGGCCGGTCCGACCAGGAGGTCCGTGTCCACCAGTCCTGATGGGCCTGCATGATCACTGAACTTTACATGTATGTGGGGGGTGTATACGTGTCTGTCTGTCTGTGCGTGTGTTGGTGGGGGTGTATACGTGTCTGTCTGTCTGTGCGTGTGTTGGTGGGGGTGTATACGTGTCTGTCTGTCTTCATGTGTCTGGTTTTGGTTGTGTGTGTGTGTGTGTGTGTGTGTATGTTGGGGGGGTGTATACGTGTCTGCCTGTGTGAGTTGGGGGGGGGTGTATACGTGTCTGTCTGTCTGTCTGTGTGTGTTAGGGGGTGTATACGTGTGTGTGTGTGTTGGGGGGTGTATGTCTGTCTGTCTGTCTGTTTGTGTTCATGTGTCTGCGTGGTGTGTGTTCATGTGTCTGGTTTTGATTGTCTCTGTGTGTGTGTGTGTGTGTGTGTGTGTGTGTGTTAGGTCTCCCTGGTTGTAAACGTGGCGAGTCAGTCGGAGCAGACGGAGCAGAACTACCGTATCCTGCAGGATCTGCACCGAGAGCTCGGTCCGGCCCACTTTAATGTCCTGGCCTTCCCCTGTGGACAGTTCGGACTCTCCGAACCCGGAACCGCCCGCGAGGCCGAGACCTTCGCCAAGTCCAACCACGGAGTCTCCTTCCCCTTCTTCACCAAAATCAAAATACTGGGATCAGAGGCAGAACCGGCCTTCAGGTTCCTCACAGGTAACACACACACACACACACACACACACCCCCAACCAACTCATAGATATATAACACACACATAGATATATATCACACACACACACACGTTTTATATTTAATTACTCCTTTTATTTCTTAATTTCTTTAAATTCTCTCTTAAATCTCAGTTATTCCTTTTTAATGCATCTTTTTAACCCGTCATTTCAGAGGGACTTTTATTTTGAAAATAACAAGCAGTTTTTTTCATCCCTGAAGCTTCTGAAGATGTGTTGGAATAAAGGTGAAATAAACAACAAATATATCATCGTTCAAAGGTTCAGACAGAGTGCGGGACAACACTGCTTACGATGGACGTTCTTTCAAAATAAAAGTCTCTCTTAATGATATAAAAAAAGATGGCTGAAGCTTTAACGGGCCCAGGATATGATGTTAAGATGAACCTGTGGAACTGCTTTCTGTCTGTGCAGATTCTGTGCAGAGAACAATCAAACGGAACTTCTGGAAGTTTCTGGTGAACGGTGAGGGCCAGGTGGTGCGGTTCTGGCAGCCGGAGGAGCCCATGGACGAGATCAGACAGGAGGCCACGGCGCTCGTTCGGGAGATCATCCTCAAGAAGAGACACGAACTCTGAGATCTCAGGATATCCAGCCAGGGAACAGGTGCAGGGATGGTTCCTGAGAGACAAGATACTGAAACCAGGGTTCCTTCACAGAACTCTGGACTCCATGATGCTGAAAAATTTTATTTGGATGGTTCTTTTTAGTTTTCCTGCCTTTTTTGGAATCTCCTACATGTGTGAATTAGGAGCAGATCGCTGTGGAGGTTCGGTTACTGAGACCTTTTGTAGAACCCGAGTCTAAACGTGACTGGCTGGTTCTATTTCTATGTGTTCCTGGTGATGTTACACGGTTCTCCTGTGATGTGCATCTGCTTGAGTTTTTTTTTCGCTGGTTCTTATGAAACCATATGTTTGAGATGTTTCTGTTTTTCAAAGATGAAAAAAACGTGCGATTTCATTAAAAACAAACACATTAACATTTTATACATTTTCATAAAAACAACAACAAATAAGCAGAACAAAACAGTTTGAATAAAAAAAAGTGAAGTTTGTTGGGAGAACCACATTTATTCATCGGCTCCAGCCTTGTCGTCTTCTTTCAGCTGCTCACGTTAGGGATCTCCATGTCTTCCTGTCCTCTGTATCTTCCACTCTCACTCCGTCCCCCTGCATGTCCTCTCTCACCACGTCCACAATCCTCCTCTTTTATCCTTCCTCTTCTCCTCTTTCCTGGCAGCTCCATCTTCAACATCCTTCTCCTGATATTCTCCTCGTCCCTCCTCTGGACATGTCCAAACTAACGCAGTCTCACTTTGTCTCCAAACTGTCCGACCTGAGTGTCCCTCTAAGACTCTCCTCCCTAATCCTGTCCATCCCTGTCCCTGCCGATGCAAATCTCATGCGTGTGTTTTGTACTGACACCCAGAGAACACCATCATATCGCAGCCTGGATCTCCAGGTCCACTGATCTGGACAAGGTGTTGAATACGGGATAAACCATCTCTCCTTCTGCCAACACCAAACTTCTGAAGGTGTAGATGTGAGCTTTAGTCTCAGTGTTGTAAAAAGCCACCCACTTCTCATCCACATCGACACACACCCCCAGAACCCGCGGAACGGTGTCCACCTGAAGGTGCTTGCTGGGCTCGTCCAAAGCCGTGAAGGCCTGCCTGAAGTGGTAGAGACACCAGTATCCCATGCTGGGCGAGAAGGTGAACTTCCCTTTCCTCTGAGCGAACTCTCTGGAAACACCAAGAGTGAACTCGCGGTTGACCTTCACCTCCCAGTAGTGCCGTCCCGAGCTGAAACCGTCCTGGGCAAGGACGCACTCCCACTTGTCAAACCTCTGGACACCCTGATCGACGTTTCTTCTTTCACCCAGTCGGACATGTTTGTTGTCGTTGGACAGAGTGAGAGTGCAGTGAGCTGTGGTGGGATCTAGAGTCACATCAGCTGAGAAGAGAAAACAACGTGAGAAAATCAAGAAGTTCAAAACTGATGGAGAAAAAGGAGCTTTAAGAGCTAATGGGCCAGAACCAGAGACAGGCACTGGTCTCCAGTGTGCTCACACGTGGCACCCAGCACTGCCCTGTCCGGTCTTCAGACTCACCTGCTGCAGGTGTCCTCCTTGACCAGATGATCTCAGGAAGCTTCAGGTGGCAGATCTTCATGTGTAGGTTCTCGTTCTCCTGCCTCAAGGCCGTGTTCTCTTCCCTCAGCGCCAGCTTTTCCGCCCGCTCCTCCAGGATCACTTTTTTCAGCTGAGCGTTCTCCTGAAGTATGCCGATGTTGTCGGTGACCTCCACCAGGAGATGCCTCTGCAGCGCCTCTATAATGTAGTGATCTTTGATGTGTATCTCGCAGAACGAGGCCGAGCAGGTCATACAGGACTTGCATGCTTTTAATTTTTTGCCTTCACACAAATTACAGGCCACATCCGTCGGCTTCGCGTTGCGAGCGGTGTTGTGAAGCGCGAAGTTCAATGGTAACTCACGAGACCTGTCACTCGCAAAAGACACACCGCTGTCAGCCACTGACGGTGTCCCTCCAGACGCCATGCTGAAAGAGGGACACACAGTACGTCAGTGTGGAAGGACACCAGTTAAAATCACAATAATTTCAGTTCTGAGCCCTCATTTCTCCATTGTGTTTTTAATGAGGAACAGTTCTCCAAATCTTCCTGAAGGACAGTGTTGTTGTCTCTCATTTTCAGTCCAGTCTCTGTACCTGAGCAGTTCTCCAAATCTTCCTGAAGGACAGTGTTGTTGTCTCTCATGTTCAGTCCAGTCT
>JABMDN010000895.1:2500-18066 GCA_017165825.1 Hepsetus odoe
GTTCTGCAGAAACATCATGGTCTTCTTGGAAGATCAGACTTTCTCCTGAACCACTGCTTGAAGAAAGTGTTTCTAAAAACTGGCAGCATGTTTGGGAGATGATTTTCAGTCTTCAGCTCGAAAAGATCCAACCAGCTCGTCTTTATTAATACCAGTCCAGACCAGTACCAGCACCTCCACCTTACTGGTGTCTGAGTGGAAGTGGAGTAACTGTCCTGTTACTGATCCTGACACAGGACCATCTTTCTGGTCCATCAAAAGTCCCTCTCATCTCATCTCATCTCATCTCCATCTCCTTTAAAAATCTGTCTTTAGATGTTTCTTGGTCCAGTCTTGATGTTCAGGTGGTGTGTCTTGTTCAGTGGTGGTGGGGTTTCAGTCTTCCTCACCTTGTCCACGTCTCTGACACTGAACACCTTGTTCTTCTGGACACTCCAGGTTGGTTCAGTTCTGGAATATGATGCGCTGGAGGATCATGGGTTCCTGGTAGCTTCAGATTTGATTCTTCTCAGTTCATTTGCACCTTTTTTTCTCAACATGTTTCTCTTTCGACGTTTGATGGTTCTGTGGTCTCGTCCTGATATCTTTGATCATTTGAAGAGCGCTCCATCTGAAAGACTTTTACACCTTCTGACGCTCTGAGTCAGTTCTCTCTCTATTTTGGTCCGTTCTGTCTGAGGAGGAAAAGAAGCTCCAAATAATTCTGCACACCTTGAAATAGAGTGTTGGTCTCCTTAGGCCACGCCCCCTAAAGACACAAACACACAACACCTGATCTGCTCAGATCCAATCAGCATTCAAGTTTATACAGTTTGGAGTTGGAATATCTGCATAAAAAGGATGATCTGGTCAAGATACTCGCTCGACTCATCATAGCCCTCACGGTGTAAATGGGAATAAAAATATTTATTTTGTTGTATTTATTTTTTAGTCTGTTCTGTTTATCTGGAGTTTCTCCAGTTTTTCTTGGAGGAACGCGCAGATTTCACTGGAGGAAACAGAGTCTGATGTAAAAATATTCTGTCCCTATCGCTCGGCCCTGGTTGATCATATGATCCAGGAATCGGTCAGTCAGGATGAAGAACTCCCAGTACCATCGAATTAAACGTGACCCCTAATGACGAAGTGCGCGAGGTATAAAGTTGTCTCGTGTGTTTTCTTTGCCCTTTGGCCTGCAAGCAAAAACGTGGCCCAGGGTTCAAGTACGCCTCCAACCTGCCCGGCTCGTTGCTACGGGAACAGAAGGCCAGCCGTGACCCGCGGGAGGAGGCGGACGCCGCCGCCGCCGCCAGGAGAAAGTGTGAGAGGGACGAGACCCCCAGGCCGAGCGGTGAAGACCCGTCCGCCCGCCTGCCCCCCGTCCTGACCCCCAGGGAGCTGCCCAGACCGCGGCCGGACATCCCGAACTTCCTCCGCAAGAAGAAAAAACTGTTCGACGACGACGAGGAGGAGGAAGAGGCCAGCGCCAAAAAGAAGGTACGTCACACTGTCCTGCTCACCGGCCACTTTACTGGGAACACTTAAAAGCTTCCTCCTACTGGCCACTTTATTAGAAACACCCACCTCAGTGCTTCCACTTCCGTCACTTTTCTACATTGAATTCTATCATTAAAAAATACAAAAATAATTTTCTTTTGTTAAAATTGATGCCTGTATTTTGAGCCTGTGTTTGTGTGTGTGTGTGTGTGTGTGTGTGTGTGTGTGTGTTTATTTGCTTCAGCTGAAGAAGCAGTGGAAGCCTGATGACCCTCTAGTTCCTAAAGGTCCTCAGATGAAGGTGGAGGAAGAGGAGGCGTCTGAGCAGGAGGAAGAGCGAGAGGAGGAAGGCAAACCGCCTCGGCCTGCCGTTAAAAAGGAGTCCAGCTCTGTGAGGAAGCAGCAGGAGGAGCCAGGGGACGAGGAGGAGGAGGACGAGGACGGTGGCGTCCGGCAGGCCCGGGAGCGAAGCCCGGTGCTGAAGAACCTCTCGGTGTCGGTGGAGAGCGATGCGTCGCGGTGCAGTTCTCCCAGAGCCGGGCCGAGCAGCGAGGGCAGCGAGACCCAGGAGAGGACGCCCAGGTGGGGCTGCAGGACCAGAGTGTGGATCAGATGTTAGAATTAAATCTAATCCTCACGTGTTGGAATGTGTTTAATGTAATGTTTCGGTTCCTTGCAGGGCCCGAGCACGGAGAACACGCCGCAGGCCGCAGAACCAGCAGCTCAGCGCCGAACTCAGCAAACAGCTAAACCTGGAGATCCGCCGGACCGAACATTCCCTCGCCAACGAGAACCAGCAGCCCCTCAAGAGCGAACCTGAGGACAGCGAGAACGAAGAACCCAAGAGAAACTTCCGCAACGGGACAATAGGGGGGGACGTCGGAGGAGAACGGACACACCTGCGGTAGGCCTGAGCGCTGTTTATGATTGCTGCTGTTTTTTCCACTTTTCTCTTTACTGTTGTTGTCAATCATGATAACGTGGCTGTGTTCAGCTCGAACCTGCGCCCGCGGGAGTTGAACGGTTCCTGGGAGCTTCGTCATTTCTACCCGTCTCCCATCACCCCGCTGGGCTTCAACCGCAGCGCCCCCGTCCTGCGGCCGCCGCCCACCCGCTCCCCGCCCAAGTGCATCCAGATGGAGAGACACGTCATCCGCCCGCCTCCCATTTGCCCCCCGCCCGATAGGCTGCCTCTGGCCGATGGGCGGAGCCACGTGGCTCAGAGAGAAGCCTGGATGGCCATCTTCGGCCACCTGAGTCACCGAGAGCTGTGTGTGTGTATGAGGGTCTGCAGGACCTGGAACCGCTGGTGAGACACGGATCAGCATCATGTTCACTTTCACTTCACTCCTTCACTTCTTCACTGTATGTGCGTGCGTGCGTGTGTGTGCGTGTGTGTCACAGGTGCTGCGATAAGCGTCTGTGGACTAAAATCGACCTGAGCCGCTGTAAGTCCATCACTCCGCTGATGCTGAGTGGAATCATCCGCAGGCAGCCCATCACTCTGGACCTCAGCTGGACCAACATTTCCAAAAAACAGCTCAGCTGGATCATCAACAGGCTGCCAGGTCAGTGTGTGTCCATGTTCACAGGGGACAGAGTCCTACTGTGTCCTAAACCACACCCACAAGTCTGAGCCACCTTAACGAAGAGCCACTCCACCTTAACGAATATACCTCTCCATACTGTCCACACCTGATGTTGAGAGTTATTCATTTTCTCTCTCTCTCTCTCGCTCTGTGTGTGTGTGTGTGTGTGTGTGTGTGTTAGGTCTGCGGGTGCTGATCCTCTCCGGTTGTTCATGGGCGGCGGTTTCGGCTCTCTGTACCTCCACCTGTCCGCTCCTTCGAACCCTCGACCTGCAGTGGGTGGAAGGCCTCAAAGACCCCCAGATGAGGGACCTGCTGTCGCCCCCTACAGACAACCGACCAGGTAAACACACACACACACACACACACACACACACACACACACACACACGCTTTATTTGAATGATTCCTGATGAGTTCACCAGAATCAGTCCTGATCACCACAGTTCAGCCTAAAGTCCAGGAATTCAGTTCAGGTTTAATCTGTTTACGGTCTCATGATTAATCCGGACACTAAAACTGTTTATGTTCTGAATAATGTTGAATTTTTCCAGCCTCTAATCATTAAAAATGTTTACTGACTCTGGGTTAAAACAGAAATGAAATGTTGGTGTTTTGATGGTGGAGGCTTTTATTTTGAAAGGACAGGTGCAGGAAGTGAATGTTTAGAGTCAGACTTTTATTAGAGCTGCTTAATGACAGGTAGAGTCTCCCTGGAACTTCTTGGAGTTTTGGGTTTTGCTCAGGAGCTCAAACAGAACTGGAGATGATGATGATGATGATGATAACAGACATTATTTATGGAGAACTTTTCATATATTTAGCTGCAGCTTTACAAGTGACTTACACTTTGCACTCATTAAGCATCTAATCTTTAAATTGTTAATTAAAATAACTACACAAAGGAAGACATTTTTCAATATATCATTAAAGAAACTGTTTATGAAATGCTTTTTTATAATGTGTAGAAAATAATATATAAACTGGTATAATTTTTACTATTTACGTAATAAATTTTATATTTGGTTATTTTATTATTGAGTAATAAAATGTTTTTAGTTTGGGTGATTAAACAAATGTATTGTTTAGGACATTTATTTAAATACTACATATTTATTTTCTATATGGAATTGCTTTAAATAAATTTTAAAGCCGATTTAATTTAGAATTAAAGCAGATGAATTAATGCTGTTAAACAGATTAAAGTGTTTGGTAATCGTGAACGCCGACAGAAATATTCAGGATTACTGTTTGTTCCACAACCTGCCGTCGGAGAACGGAGGGACAGCGTGACGTTAAAGCCTGTGTGTCCCCCAGGTCAGATGGACACACGCAGTAAACTACGGAACGTTCTGGACCTGCGTCTGGCCGGGCTGGACATCACGGACAACTCCCTGCGTCTCATCATCAAGAACATGCCCCTGCTGGCCAGACTGGACCTCAGTTACTGCAACCACATCAACGACCAGTCCGTCAACCTGCTGACAGCGGCAGGGACGACCACCCGGGACTCGCTGACTGACATCAACCTGTCAGGTACACACACACACACACACACACACACACACACACACACACACACACACAGCTCAATTTTTTTAATTCTTCAACACTGATCTTTGTAAATGAGCCCTTTCCTAATTGGCTGCAGGTTACAGCCTGTCTGCAAAACTTTAATGGTCCTCCCTCTCCCCCATCACTCAGTATAACGGTCCTCCCTCTCCCCCATCACTCAGTATAACGGTCCTCCCTCTCCCCCATCACTCAGTATAACGGTCCTCCCTCTCCCCCATCACTCAGTATAACGGTCCTCCCTCTCCCCCATCACTCAGTATAACGGTCCTCCCTCTCCCCCATCACTCAGTATAACGGTCCTCCCTCTCCCCCATCACTCAGTATAACGGTCCTCCCTCTCCCCCATCACTAGTATATCGGTCCTCCCTCTCCCCCATCACTCAGGATAACGGTCCTCCCTCTCCCCCATCACTCAGGATAACGGTCCTCCCTCTCCCCATCACTCAGTATAACGGTCCTCCCTCTCCCCCATCACTCAGTATAACGGTCCTCCCTCTCCCCCATCACTCAGGATAACGGTCCTCCCTCTCCCCCATCACTCAGGATAACGGTCCTCCCTCTCCCCCATCACTCAGATCTTTTCAGTCATTGTCATGTGACACAGCTACCTGTTCCCAGATAGGACAGAAAGTTAGTGCACCCCTGCTTTAAACCAATCAGAACAAGTTCCCCTTTCAGACCAGAGTCAAAGCTCCAGAGTGCAGCGTCTTTACTGTGATGTGACGCGCGCGCGTGTGTGTGTGTGTGCGCGTGTGTGTGTGCGTGTGCGTGCGCGTGTGTGTGCGTGCGTGTGTGTGTGTGTGTGCGTGTGTGTGTGTGTGTGTCCTGCAGTGTGTAACAGGGTGACTGATCAGTCTCTGAGTTATTTTAAACGCTGCGGGAGCGTCTGCAGGATCGACCTGCGCTTCTGTAAACAGGTGAGTCGTCAGGCCTGCGAGAGATTCATCGCCGAGATGTCCGTCAGCGTCTCCTTCGGCCTGAGGGAGGACAAACTGCTGCAGAGACTCTGCTAACCTACACACACACACACACACACACACAATGATGGCATGTATCTGGAGATTTTTGTTGGAAAGAAAAAAAAGCACTCGGACTGATCTGTGGATTTCTTCTTTCGTCCGTTTCCTCTGCTCTTCTGGACGCCTGGACACTAATCTGCCATTAAATATGAACTTTAGGGACAAACGTGCAGGGGAGACTGTAAAATATAAGATGTTAAAAAATAAATATAAAATGGAGGCAGTCTTTCTCTCTCTCTCTCTTATTCCCGCTAACAGAAGCACATGTGGACGCTCTGAAAAACAGAACTCTTTCTCCGACTGTACAGACGGTGCGTCTCTGGCGCTGTGTGTGGTTTCTGTTCCTGATGAATATCGTTTGGTGGATTTTTTAAACTGAATTTTTAAATCTGTTTGTCTGAATGTCTTCGAGTGCTCAGTATTGGATGCATCATTCTGCTCGTTTTCACTTTGTTATTATTTTTAGTTTCTCTTTCTCTTCTGAGCCGGTGCCATATTCCCACTCCGTCCCGGGACGTCGGACACTCGCTGTGACGGATAATCCAGAACAAAAATGTTAAATAACATTATTTATAATTACCTGCTGTTTGAAGTGTTAGTTTGGGCAAAAAAAGAGACTTTTCCTCCACGTCTTCTCTCCGTCCTGACAGATACACGGAAACAATCACTTCCTGTTGTTAAAAAATGGACAGATTTTCACCGCAGAGCTGAGCAGGACGGAGCAGGTGAATCAGTGAGGAGTAAACTTCAGCGGTTCCTCCGCTTCACAGTTCAGATCAAAGAGGAGGCTTTTGCCCAAACTATCACTTCAAAACTGCTTTTCTTTATAATCGGCTCCGGGAGCAGACTCGGGCCAGTTTGGTTCTCCGGGTGTTTAATCGGGAACGAGAGGAAGTCCTGCCACGGTGGATCCAGAACCCTAATTTGATGAGATTGTCCTGTAAACCGAAACTGTAACACTTCAAAGGCGTCACGGAACACTTTACTGTACATTCGGCTATTTATATTTGTACGTAATAAAAAAGAGAAAGAACCAGGCGTCGTGTGCTGTTCTTTCAGGTTTCTTTAGTTCCGCGTTCTCATGTTCTGATGTTTAGACGGTTTGTTACAGGAGACTTCAGGGTTCGATCCCCGGGACAGGTTACACACAGAGGACACGCCCATTATTAACTATAACTTATAACGTGGCTGAAACTGTAAACCTCAGTGTTATCTAGAACCGTGAACTGGATAAACTGTACCGGTTCTTTAGTGTTGTTATAAGCACATAGTGCTCCTTCATTTCCCCAGAATTCAGTGGCGCACTCCTACAGTGGGCCAGAGTTCAGCGGATGGAACCGGACGTCCCAAATGTGTGTAAAAGGCAACAGAACAGAACCGTGTTTGTATCAAACCGAGGACGAGGAAGAACCGCAACAGGCTGGAAGTTCCTTTATTACTAAAGAAAAAACATTTGTTTCATTTGTTAAAAAATAAAAACCTGAACAAACTTCTTCTGCAGCGTCTCCAGAACGTCTCTTAAAATCCAGGAACTCGCACTTCAGTGATGGGGGAGAGGGAGGACCACCCTACACACCCAGAGAGGACAGTTCTACTGAGTGGTGGGGGAGAGGGAGGACAGTTCTACTGAGTGGTGGGGGAGAGGGAGGACAGTTCTGAGTGGTGGGGGAGAGGGAGGACTGCCTGCAGGATTGTTATTAGACTGTTACATTGCTGTTGTTTTTGAAGACCTCGTCTATAACTGTATATTGTACGGACCCCTCAGCCTACCCACTCTGAAACCAGGGTGCTGATTGGTCAGCTTGCAGGCACCCACAGGTTCTACCGTGTCAGCGCTTCAGAGTCCGACCCATAACCGTCACAGTCCAGACTGAAAGCTTTTATTTTGTGGCTCTCCTATTTCAGATTCATTTTTCTTATTAAAACATGAGATTTTGCTCGTTTTGGGGCGGAGTGACAGTCACCTCGATACAGCCTGAAAATGAATAGCATTTGTGATTATAACATTTCAAATAAAATACTATATAGTCAGGCAAATGAAGAGAAAAATACAAGTTTAAAAAAAAATCTAAAGGTTTCTCCCTTTGGAAGTGTATTTTTGCATGTTTCATTCCGTTTACACACACAAACAGCTACTTAACGAAAAAACCAAGATTTGTAGAAGACGAATAGGTCCACTTTTTCAATCTGCCAGCAGGAGGAACCCTGTTTAAACAGGTCTGTTGAGCGGGGCAGCGGCGCGAGCGCTCCCTTTAAAGTGCGGTGTGAGGCTCCAAGTGCAGAAATGGTGGATCTGGCCTCCCTAATGCAATCCTTCAGCAATAAAATGATCCCACTTCCATCAGTTCCCCTCGAACCCAAACGCCCTGGATCATCAACCATCGCGTCAGCGTCACAGCACGATTCAAACCACATCGCCTCTACGCCTCCTGTTCCTCAACACAAGCGCCGGCAGCCACAAACGGAGGAGGACGCAAGCTGGAAAACGGACACACGAGTTTTCTGAAATTTTTCACCCTGAGTTATGAGTTCTGACCCGGAGCCGGCGCGAGTCTCTGAAGTTTCCATCCCGAGCGCCTGGACGTCAGAAGAGGCTGTTTTCTGTTTGCATAATGTTTGACGGGAACACGGTTCTGACAAACTGTCCACGAAGTTTCTGACGACGTCTGATCCCCGTTGTGATCTGAACCGAGAGGAAAACTCCACGCTTTTCTGAACCTGAGGTCACAGCTGTAGCTCACGGTCCATCAGCACAACCAACAACGGTCCCTGGACTTCAGTCATAAAACCCAAAGCAGAACATGTTGGGACGGTAAATAACCAGAATTAAAAAAACACTTTCTTTTCAGAGATGAACTCAAGAGGTTTCATCCATTCCTGCATTCCAGTTCTGCAGCACAATCCAAAAAGCTTGGAGGGGCGAGAGACCAGAGATGAAGAAGCGATGACGTGAACAGGTGATCGGGATTCGGGCCAAAAGCAGTTTCCGCGGAGCCGGCCAGAGGTTCTCCAGCTGCTCAACAAATGTGAGAAAATTCTTAAGGAGGGTTAAAAGTGACACATGGGGTTTGCATATTTACATTCACAGCATTTATCAGACGCTCTTCTCCAGAGAGACGTCCATGTCCTGAGTACAGGGACAGTCCCCCCTGGAGACACTCAGAGGGTCTCAGGGACCCAGTGGTAGTGCTGGAGGTGGGATTGAACCTGGGACCTCTTGAGCCACAGGTCCATAGACCAGTACCACCACTAGAACACCACCGTATTTCTCCCTCTGCAGCGAGTAAAACCCGAACAGCTGAAGAAACCCGGAGCACGTTCGGTGCGTAAAGGCCCGAAGCCTCATCTGAACACCTGTAACCCCTCAGAATCTAGAACCTTCATCAACAGATGAAGGAGCCGCACAGACAAAGGATTACCGTGCAAGCCTTGGTCGAGCTTACATTCACAAGCACCATTAAAGCGACTTTCCTGGATGAACGGAACGCCGTGGGCTCTAGACTAGACCGAAGACGAAAACAGGACCATTCAGGCTGATTTCAGCATCAGGTCCAAAATCCTTCCCCGGTTTGAAAACGGGTCAGAACTGAGGGTGAAGGTCAACAACAGCTGCCGCCTTCTAGCGTTCTGCAGACATTACAGAGGCCTGGCTGAGGAAGAAGCGGGTTCTGGTTCTGGCCCACCCCAATAAAGAACACTGGAGAACTTTAAACAGAACAAGCGACGATGGCGACACTTCACTGTTGTGTCTGCAGGAAGAACGGGACAAAATAACACATCTGTGTGTCTCTGTGTCCTCAGCGCCCAAATGTCTTGAACGTGGAACGTGACAAAGCGGTGAACACGGCTCCGTCCCGAGCGGTTTCGGAACGCGTTACTGACCTGAACTGCAGGAATGGATGTTTATCGACAGATAAAATGACAAAACAAGAATTATCTTGCCTTCTTCCCGTCTGTAATCAAAGGAGTCAGAGAAAGAAGAGGGGGGGGGCTTTTGCTGCTTTTTCTATACATTACATATACAACTAAAGGTTCTTCGGTTCTTTTTCCGGAGAACCTTTAGTTGTTTTTTTTTTCACCAAAACTCTGCAACACTGCTCAGCAACACCCATCTGGACGCTACACTTCCTACCGTTTAATTCATCTGAGCTTCGTATCTTTTTTCACATTAAACTCACTCCGACCGTTACATATTCATTCTTCGATTTTAAATCATCTCCACTGATCTAGTGTTGCAGTGTGAGCTGCAGCCAGAGGCAAGAAAAGTGCTCCATAAATAATGCCTAATATTGTTATTATAATACGGTCCCCACTTTGAGTGGAGGCTGGCTGCTCGTTGACCACCTGTAACACGGTTCTGTTCGTTTACTAAGCACACGGTCGCGTTTTTAAATCCCTCTAGTTGTCCGTTTGCAGCAGATGCAGATTAGCCTGAAAGCGACTGTTTTCCTGTCCCGTCCCGTCCCTCTGTCCAGCTGCGGTGCTCGACGGCAGGTCACCAGTGAAAAGGCTCTTCAGTCTAGTCCTCGGTTGAATCAGTGTGTGGGAAAGCAAAGCTTTATTTGGGACGTGTCGTCTTTCTCCGCGTGTGACGTGTGGAGCGGTTTCTATCGTTTCTTTGGGCCGTTATGATTTGAAGACGTGGACGGCGCGGATGACGTACTGCCGGCAGATCGGACACTCGTTCATGCGCTTCCCGCACTTGGTGCAGGTGACCATGTGACCACATTCCAGCAGGACGCAGTCGATCACGGCGTCCATACAGATCCGACACAGGTTCTCGTCGTTGAACAGCCGAGTTCTGCCCTCGTCTGGAGAGAAAGAGAGGGGAAGATTTTAGAGGTTACAGAACCCTATTTAGGTTCTAGCTTAGGGTTTCTCAATACAGTCCAAAAGATATTTCGCTGAATGTGTGAGAGGGGTGGTCTAATGTTTAGGACGAGGATCAGAAGGTTGTGGGTTTGAATCTCGGAACAGTAGGTTGCCCTCCGTTTCCCTTGATCAAGCTACCGTCCCCATCGCTGCTCCCCGGGTGCTGGATAGTGTGTGTGTGTTCACTGCAGAGGACGTATTTGTCTGGGGTTCACTGTGCTGTGTTCACAGAGACGTTCAATTTCAAAATAATAGAAATCTGCTTTGTCGCCCCCTACGCTTCCTGTAGTGCGTTACAGTCCGTCAGATGAGCCTTACAGGCCAAGAACACGAATTAAAGAACACGTTATATTTGTATTTTATCAGAATTAAAAGAAATTTAAAAGTGCTCTGTATTGTTTATCAGATTCATATAAACCCTCTTCGCTGTGCTCTGGAAACACTTTCAATTAAAAACCAAAAAGCTGCAATAAAATCTTAAAAACTGCTACCGGACCCGCTGAGGAGCATCCCTGAAAACACGGTGAAGGAGAGCAGTTCCCTCACACTCACACATGATGAAGAGGAGATGAAATGGAGGAAAAGAGGGAACGAGTTAACACTTGCCGTTCAGCCCAGCGTCTGAGAAACGACCTGTAAGGCTATTTTTTGTGGACGGGAAGCGTTTAAAAACACCAACATGGGAATAAACGTTCCAGTGTAATTAAATCAGGAGCTGCTGATGGATCTGAATAAATCACTGTGAATCCAGAAAAACTGAAACCTCTTCTAATCAGCATCTTTAACTCTATCCAACAGTGGTGGCTGTTTAGTGTTTTACTGTCTGTGTTTATTTATGTGGCATTTTACTGAATAAACAATGCAGGATGGCGTTTTACTGCATGTTTATTTACGTCGCGCTTCATTGTGTTTATGTCTGTGTTTATAAGTTCTCAGAAGTTAAAACGGCACGAACAGCAGCCCATAACTCGAAGGTGGAAAAGTCATACACAACATTTTTCACCCCTAAAATGTTTGGTCTTATATTAAATAAAAATGAGAAAAAAAATAAAATAGATTTTTTTTTAAACAAAACTTTATGGTCATGAAGATTTTTTTCCCCAGCATGCATCTGTGAGAGCTTATTCCACCCACAGATGGCAGTGGACATGCAGGACGGGTGGCTGTGGTGCAGGGCGAATGGGAAAAGTGGGGGCTGGTGAGATTTCGGCCAATAGGAAGCCTTACCTCCGACGCCGTTGCAGATTGGAGGGGGTAAAGCTACGACTTTAGCAGAAGAAGCAAAGCAGAAAGAAGAAATAAACACTAATTCGTAGGAAAAGAAATGATAAAGGACAAAAATCAGAGGAGAGGGAGGGAGTGTAAAGCTTACCTGCGCTGATGGCGCTGCTGACGTTCTCCACTGAAATAAAACAGGAAGTTGTATTAATGTAAGCACACGTTTCCCACAGAAACGGCTCTTCCCAGGAGCCGGGACTACTTTCTCTGGCGGAGGAGACTGTTATTATAGGCACAATGCTGGAGGAGACGAACTTGAACTCTACATGGCGAAGTAATCACCGTGATCCATTTGGTCCAAGCTAGCCCAGAGTGCGTGTGTGTGTGTGTGTGCGCGAGGGAGACACTCACTGGACTTGCGGTTGTCCTCGTTCTCACGGTAAAGTCTCCTCACTCTCTCCACCAGCTCCCATTTCTCACAGCAGCCCGAGAAACTGACGAAGTTTCGAGCCAGAATCTCCTTCAGCTGTCGGACCGTCAGCTGCTCCACGTCCGCCAGACTGGACAGGTCAGAGAGGGACGCCCGAGCCGACCGCCGCACCGTCGGACTCACCTGGACAAAAAGATCAACACAAACACACACACACACAGGTCCTGAAATATGAACCAGTCTGAGGGCAAGCGCTGCTTTTCTCCCTTGAAATAAAGAGACCAAAGCGGCTGGGAGTTTTCTACTCTGTATCTGTTATCTACTCTGTAGGTGCTCACAAATCTGGGATTACCTTTTCATCCATATCCAACTTTTCACTGTTTGTCGTCATCAGTTCACATATTCACTCAACATATTCAGCGTGCATTAACTATTTCACACGTTCACTTTAAATACTTTTACTGTTGAATCCAGTCCCTATTTACAGTTACGGCATTTATCAGACGCTCTTATCCAGAGAGTACAGGGACAGTCCCCCCTGGAGACACTCAGGGTTCAGGGTCTCAGGGACCCAGTGGTGGTAGTGCTGGAGGGGGGATTTGAACCTGGGACCTCTTGATCCACAGGTCCATAGACAGGTACCCCCACTAGACCACCAGCACCACCAATATTAAACATATTAGGTGTTTATTTGCTGCTTAAAATTTATCAGTCAACTGTTTGTCATACCATTTAAAACTACTTCTTATTGGAGACCAAAGTATTTACTTTAAGAGGCCCAGAAGGGGGCAAATACATTTTAACAGCACTGTATCCGTTTAAAGGACTGAACAGTTCTAGAGTTGGTCACTTGATGAGAAATAATGGACATTACAGGTTAGCACTCTCGCTCCAGTGTCCAAACTAAAGACACTCGGACATGTCCCTGCTGAGGGACACTGCTGTAGTAACTTCTGAAATCTCTTCTTCCACTTTCACAACTTTCAGCGAGAGGTTCTGCTGCTGCGCTTCCATCACCTGAAGTTCCTGGACTCCGACTCACCTCCGGTGTGCGTTCTGTCGGCTCGAGGTTAAAAAGCGAAGTGGACTCGCCGAGATCCTATAAAACCAACAAAAACAACATGACTCAGACTGGGAGCAGAAGAATGAGACTCGGTTTACATTTACAGCATTTATCAGACGCTCTTCTCCAGAGTGGCTCCATGTCCTGATTACAGGGACAGTCCCCCCTGGAGACACTCAGGGTTAAGGGTCTTGCTCAGGGACCCAGTGGTGGTAGTGCTGGAGGTGGGATTTGAACCGGGGACCTCTTGATCCAGAGGTCCGTAGGCAAGTACCACCACTAGACCTCCACCACGGTTTAGACGAAAAGAAACGTCCGCGTGGTTTGCGTTTCGAGTAAATGAGTAAATTTAGGCGCAGGCTAAGCTGGTTAAGTGCAGCTTTAGCGAGGATTAGCCAGCGTGTGGTGGAGGTCATTGATAAACACCGCATGACTTTCTGTTTCCAAAGTGCTCAAACGCCCCGTTTTGTTTACGGTTAGTACAGTGGAGGAGAACCCGTCCTTCTGCAGCTCCCGTTAGGTATCTCCACATCCTCAAATCTCCTCTTTGTCCTTCCTCTTCTCCTCTTTCCTGGCAGCTCCAACCTCAACATCCTTCTCCTGATATTCTCCTCGTCTCTCCTCTGGACACGTCCAAACCAACAGTCTCACTCCTCACACTTTGTCTCCAACCTGAGTAATATACTCGCCCCTCCCGCCTCAGCATCTTTAACTCTGAGATCTCTCCAAATCTCGTCATTCTCTGATGGCCTCAATACACACAAATGATAATAAACAGAAACATTGAAACCCAGTTTGTTCTGGTCCTTTTTCCCCCCCAAAACAAGCATTAAGATAACTGGCAGCGCTGCTGTCCCGAGAGCGAAAAACCTCCATACTGATTTGTGCAGGAAGATCTCGAACTCTGACATGTTTTCACGTCGCGCTCCTTCTTCTGAGGCTGTTAGTGCCATAAATGTAAATGTCCTGAAAGGAGGTTGATGAAGTGTGTCTTTGATGAGTGAGGTGCAGCACGGTCACCTACAGAGAAGCGATCGGTGAAGTATCCGACCCTCAGACCAGCACTGAACCCCTAAAAGAGGAAGACACGCATGGAGACTCTTCTCAGTCCTGGTCCCTCAGTGGTGGAACCAACTCCCCTGATGGTCAGAACTGCTGAGTCTCTTGCTGTCTTCAAATGTCGATTAAAGACTCACCTGTTCAAGGAACTTTTCCGAGAATAAACTTCCCAAACAGTCCCTCTTTTACCCCTGCTCTTTCTTCACTCCTCCCTGCTCTTTCTTCACTCCTCTTTATTTAATAAAAAAAAAAAAAAAAATCACTAACAGCACTCTCTTTTACTCTAGTCAGTGTGTCTGGGCAACATGGCTGAAATATATAAAACCTCCATACTTCAGGAAATAGTGACCAGAAAAGGTGTGATGTTGTTTATTTCATCAGAAACATTTAAGAATGTCCCAGTCGTACCACCCCACATCATAAAGCCCCACAGAAACATTATATAAACCAGGACATGTCGTCACACAAACTCACTCCTGCACACACCTGATTGGTTGATCCCGAGCTGTCGCTCCTGCTGATTGGCTCTCCATGTACAGGTGAGAGCAGGGGGGCGGGGTCTGTGCTGGATGAGCCGTAAAGTGGGCGTGTCTGTAGAGTGGGCGTGTCTGGGTCGTCCTCACTCTCCGCCCCTTGGTGACACAGAACTAAATCGACCAGGTCTTCTTTTTCTCTGCGAGAGACACAGACAAACAGACAAGTAAACGGTTAGACAGAAAGACAGACTGGTCGATAGAATAAAAACACTGACACACACAAACAGAGAGACACACTGACAGACAAACTGACATATATAGGCAGACTGATTGACAGCCTTAAGACAGACATGATGAATAGACAGAACAACAGAAAGACAGACAAACAAACAGACAGACAGAGACAAATATACAAACACTGATAGGAACAGACAGAAAAAGACAGACAGACAGACAGACAGACAGACCTGCAGGTGTCTGTGTTGATGTTGCGCAGTGTCAGGTATTGTCGCAGGTCTTTGACCCGCAGGCCCATCAAGCGCGGCCGCTGGAAGGCCGTCCCGTTCAGCAGGTGACAGGTGGAGCACCTGCGCAGGTTCTCCTGCAGCACCGTGCACAGCGAGCAGAAACTCTTCTTACACTCACAGCAAAGGTGCTGAGGAACCAACACAGAGACCAACATCAACACAGCAAACCTTAACACAGCCCGGTCCAAAAAACCCGTGGACTAGTGTTCAGGGACAGGGGCTTAGGGACTAGGGGCTTAGGGACTAGGGGCTTAGGGACTAG
>JABMDN010000897.1:2500-18015 GCA_017165825.1 Hepsetus odoe
TTCAGTCTTCAGCTCGAAAAGATCCAACCAGCTCGTCTTTATTAATACCAGTCCAGACCAGTACCAGCACCTCCACCTTACTGGTGTCTGAGTGGAAGTGGAGTAACTGTCCTGTTACTGATCCTGACACAGGACCATCTTTCTGGTCCATCAAAAGTCCCTCTCATCTCATCTCATCTCATCTCATCTCATCTCATCTCATCTCATCTCCATCTCCTTTAAAAATCTGTCTTTAGATGTTTCTTGGTCCAGTCTTGATGTTCAGGTGGTGTGTCTTGTTCAGTGGTGGTGGGGTTTCAGTCTTCCTCACCTTGTCCACGTCTCTGACACTGAACACCTTGTTCTTCTGGACACTCCAGGTTGGTTCAGTTCTGGAATATGATGCGCTGGAGGATCATGGGTTCCTGGTAGCTTCAGATTTGATTCTTCTCAGTTCATTTGCACCTTTTTTTCTCAACATGTTTCTCTTTCGACGTTTGATGGTTCTGTGGTCTCGTCCTGATATCTTTGATCATTTGAAGAGCGCTCCATCTGAAAGACTTTTACACCTTCTGACGCTCTGAGTCAGTTCTCTCTCTATTTTGGTCCGTTCTGTCTGAGGAGGAAAAGAAGCTCCAAATAATTCTGCACACCTTGAAATAGAGTGTTGGTCTCCTTAGGCCACGCCCCCTAAAGACACAAACACACAACACCTGATCTGCTCAGATCCAATCAGCATTCAAGTTTATACAGTTTGGAGTTGGAATATCTGCATAAAAAGGATGATCTGGTCAAGATACTCGCTCGACTCATCATAGCCCTCACGGTGTAAATGGGAATAAAAATATTTATTTTGTTGTATTTATTTTTTAGTCTGTTCTGTTTATCTGGAGTTTCTCCAGTTTTTCTTGGAGGAACGCGCAGATTTCACTGGAGGAAACAGAGTCTGATGTAAAAATATTCTGTCCCTATCGCTCGGCCCTGGTTGATCATATGATCCAGGAATCGGTCAGTCAGGATGAAGAACTCCCAGTACCATCGAATTAAACGTGACCCCTAATGACGAAGTGCGCGAGGTATAAAGTTGTCTCGTGTGTTTTCTTTGCCCTTTGGCCTGCAAGCAAAAACGTGGCCCAGGGTTCAAGTACGCCTCCAACCTGCCCGGCTCGTTGCTACGGGAACAGAAGGCCAGCCGTGACCCGCGGGAGGAGGCGGACGCCGCCGCCGCCGCCAGGAGAAAGTGTGAGAGGGACGAGACCCCCAGGCCGAGCGGTGAAGACCCGTCCGCCCGCCTGCCCCCCGTCCTGACCCCCAGGGAGCTGCCCAGACCGCGGCCGGACATCCCGAACTTCCTCCGCAAGAAGAAAAAACTGTTCGACGACGACGAGGAGGAGGAAGAGGCCAGCGCCAAAAAGAAGGTACGTCACACTGTCCTGCTCACCGGCCACTTTACTGGGAACACTTAAAAGCTTCCTCCTACTGGCCACTTTATTAGAAACACCCACCTCAGTGCTTCCACTTCCGTCACTTTTCTACATTGAATTCTATCATTAAAAAATACAAAAATAATTTTCTTTTGTTAAAATTGATGCCTGTATTTTGAGCCTGTGTTTGTGTGTGTGTGTGTGTGTGTGTGTGTGTGTTTTTATTTGCTTCAGCTGAAGAAGCAGTGGAAGCCTGATGACCCTCTAGTTCCTAAAGGTCCTCAGATGAAGGTGGAGGAAGAGGAGGCGTCTGAGCAGGAGGAAGAGCGAGAGGAGGAAGGCAAACCGCCTCGGCCTGCCGTTAAAAAGGAGTCCAGCTCTGTGAGGAAGCAGCAGGAGGAGCCAGGGGACGAGGAGGAGGAGGACGAGGACGGTGGCGTCCGGCAGGCCCGGGAGCGAAGCCCGGTGCTGAAGAACCTCTCGGTGTCGGTGGAGAGCGATGCGTCGCGGTGCAGTTCTCCCAGAGCCGGGCCGAGCAGCGAGGGCAGCGAGACCCAGGAGAGGACGCCCAGGTGGGGCTGCAGGACCAGAGTGTGGATCAGATGTTAGAATTAAATCTAATCCTCACGTGTTGGAATGTGTTTAATGTAATGTTTCGGTTCCTTGCAGGGCCCGAGCACGGAGAACACGCCGCAGGCCGCAGAACCAGCAGCTCAGCGCCGAACTCAGCAAACAGCTAAACCTGGAGATCCGCCGGACCGAACATTCCCTCGCCAACGAGAACCAGCAGCCCCTCAAGAGCGAACCTGAGGACAGCGAGAACGAAGAACCCAAGAGAAACTTCCGCAACGGGACAATAGGGGGGGACGTCGGAGGAGAACGGACACACCTGCGGTAGGCCTGAGCGCTGTTTATGATTGCTGCTGTTTTTTCCACTTTTCTCTTTACTGTTGTTGTCAATCATGATAACGTGGCTGTGTTCAGCTCGAACCTGCGCCCGCGGGAGTTGAACGGTTCCTGGGAGCTTCGTCATTTCTACCCGTCTCCCATCACCCCGCTGGGCTTCAACCGCAGCGCCCCCGTCCTGCGGCCGCCGCCCACCCGCTCCCCGCCCAAGTGCATCCAGATGGAGAGACACGTCATCCGCCCGCCTCCCATTTGCCCCCCGCCCGATAGGCTGCCTCTGGCCGATGGGCGGAGCCACGTGGCTCAGAGAGAAGCCTGGATGGCCATCTTCGGCCACCTGAGTCACCGAGAGCTGTGTGTGTGTATGAGGGTCTGCAGGACCTGGAACCGCTGGTGAGACACGGATCAGCATCATGTTCACTTTCACTTCACTCCTTCACTTCTTCACTGTATGTGCGTGCGTGCGTGTGTGTGCGTGTGTGTCACAGGTGCTGCGATAAGCGTCTGTGGACTAAAATCGACCTGAGCCGCTGTAAGTCCATCACTCCGCTGATGCTGAGTGGAATCATCCGCAGGCAGCCCATCACTCTGGACCTCAGCTGGACCAACATTTCCAAAAAACAGCTCAGCTGGATCATCAACAGGCTGCCAGGTCAGTGTGTGTCCATGTTCACAGGGGACAGAGACCTACTGTGTCCTAAACCACACCCACAAGTCTGAGCCACCTTAACGAAGAGCCACTCCACCTTAACGAATATACCTCTCCATACTGTCCACACCTGATGTTGAGAGTTATTCATTTTCTCTCTCTCTCTCTCGCTCTGTGTGTGTGTGTGTGTGTGTGTGTGTGTTAGGTCTGCGGGTGCTGATCCTCTCCGGTTGTTCATGGGCGGCGGTTTCGGCTCTCTGTACCTCCACCTGTCCGCTCCTTCGAACCCTCGACCTGCAGTGGGTGGAAGGCCTCAAAGACCCCCAGATGAGGGACCTGCTGTCGCCCCCTACAGACAACCGACCAGGTAAACACACACACACACACACACACACACACACACACACACACACACGCTTTATTTGAATGATTCCTGATGAGTTCACCAGAATCAGTCCTGATCACCACAGTTCAGCCTAAAGTCCAGGAATTCAGTTCAGGTTTAATCTGTTTACGGTCTCATGATTAATCCGGACACTAAAACTGTTTATGTTCTGAATAATGTTGAATTTTTCCAGCCTCTAATCATTAAAAATGTTTACTGACTCTGGGTTAAAACAGAAATGAAATGTTGGTGTTTTGATGGTGGAGGCTTTTATTTTGAAAGGACAGGTGCAGGAAGTGAATGTTTAGAGTCAGACTTTTATTAGAGCTGCTTAATGACAGGTAGAGTCTCCCTGGAACTTCTTGGAGTTTTGGGTTTTGCTCAGGAGCTCAAACAGAACTGGAGATGATGATGATGATGATGATGATGATGATAACAGACATTATTTATGGAGAACTTTTCATATATTTAGCTGCAGCTTTACAAGTGACTTACATTTTGCACTCATTAAGCATCTAATCTTTAAATTGTTAATTAAAATAACTACACAAAGGAAGACATTTTTCAATATATCATTAAAGAAACTGTTTATGAAATGCTTTTTTATAATGTGTAGAAAATAATATATAAACTGGTATAATTTTTACTATTTACGTAATATATTTTATATTTGGTTATTTTATTATTGAGTAATAAAATGTTTTTAGTTTGGGTGATTAAACAAATGTATTGTTTAGGACATTTATTTAAATACTACATATTTATTTTCTATATGGAATTGCTTTAAATAAATTTTAAAGCCGATTTAATTTAGAATTAAAGCAGATGAATTAATGCTGTTAAACAGATTAAAGTGTTTGGTAATCGTGAACGCCGACAGAAATATTCAGGATTACTGTTTGTTCCACAACCTGCCGTCGGAGAACGGAGGGACAGCGTGACGTTAAAGCCTGTGTGTCCCCCAGGTCAGATGGACACACGCAGTAAACTACGGAACGTTCTGGACCTGCGTCTGGCCGGGCTGGACATCACGGACAACTCCCTGCGTCTCATCATCAAGAACATGCCCCTGCTGGCCAGACTGGACCTCAGTTACTGCAACCACATCAACGACCAGTCCGTCAACCTGCTGACAGCGGCAGGGACGACCACCCGGGACTCGCTGACTGACATCAACCTGTCAGGTACACACACACACACACACACACACACACACACACACACACACACACACAGCTCAATTTTTTTAATTCTTCAACACTGATCTTTGTAAATGAGCCCTTTCCTAATTGGCTGCAGGTTACAGCCTGTCTGCAAAACTTTAATGGTCCTCCCTCTCCCCCATCACTCAGTATAACGGTCCTCCCTCTCCCCCATCACTCAGTATAACGGTCCTCCCTCTCCCCCATCACTCAGTATAACGGTCCTCCCTCTCCCCCATCACTCAGTATAACGGTCCTCCCTCTCCCCCATCACTCAGTATAACGGTCCTCCCTCTCCCCCATCACTCAGTATAACGGTCCTCCCTCTCCCCCATCACTCAGTATAACGGTCCTCCCTCTCCCCCATCACTAGTATATCGGTCCTCCCTCTCCCCCATCACTCAGGATAACGGTCCTCCCTCTCCCCCATCACTCAGGATAACGGTCCTCCCTCTCCCCATCACTCAGTATAACGGTCCTCCCTCTCCCCCATCACTCAGTATAACGGTCCTCCCTCTCCCCCATCACTCAGGATAACGGTCCTCCCTCTCCCCCATCACTCAGGATAACGGTCCTCCCTCTCCCCCATCACTCAGATCTTTTCAGTCATTGTCATGTGACACAGCTACCTGTTCCCAGATAGGACAGAAAGTTAGTGCACCCCTGCTTTAAACCAATCAGAACAAGTTCCCCTTTCAGACCAGAGTCAAAGCTCCAGAGTGCAGCGTCTTTACTGTGATGTGACGCGCGCGCGCGTGTGTGTGTGTGTGTGCGTGCGTGCGTGCGTGTGTGTGTGTGTGTGTGTGTGTCCTGCAGTGTGTAACAGGGTGACTGATCAGTCTCTGAGTTATTTTAAACGCTGCGGGAGCGTCTGCAGGATCGACCTGCGCTTCTGTAAACAGGTGAGTCGTCAGGCCTGCGAGAGATTCATCGCCGAGATGTCCGTCAGCGTCTCCTTCGGCCTGAGGGAGGACAAACTGCTGCAGAGACTCTGCTAACCTACACACACACACACACACACACACAATGATGGCATGTATCTGGAGATTTTTGTTGGAAAGAAAAAAAAGCACTCGGACTGATCTGTGGATTTCTTCTTTCGTCCGTTTCCTCTGCTCTTCTGGACGCCTGGACACTAATCTGCCATTAAATATGAACTTTAGGGACAAACGTGCAGGGGAGACTGTAAAATATAAGATGTTAAAAAATAAATATAAAATGGAGGCAGTCTTTCTCTCTCTCTCTCACACACACACACTCTCTCTCTCTCTCTTATTCCCGCTAACAGAAGCACATGTGGACGCTCTGAAAAACAGAACTCTTTCTCCGACTGTACAGACGGTGCGTCTCTGGCGCTGTGTGTGGTTTCTGTTCCTGATGAATATCGTTTGGTGGATTTTTTAAACTGAATTTTTAAATCTGTTTGTCTGAATGTCTTCGAGTGCTCAGTATTGGATGCATCATTCTGCTCGTTTTCACTTTGTTATTATTTTTAGTTTCTCTTTCTCTTCTGAGCCGGTGCCATATTCCCACTCCGTCCCGGGACGTCGGACACTCGCTGTGACGGATAATCCAGAACAAAAATGTTAAATAACATTATTTATAATTACCTGCTGTTTGAAGTGTTAGTTTGGGCAAAAAAAGAGACTTTTCCTCCACGTCTTCTCTCCGTCCTGACAGATACACGGAAACAATCACTTCCTGTTGTTAAAAAATGGACAGATTTTCACCGCAGAGCTGAGCAGGACGGAGCAGGACGGAGCAGGACGGAGCAGGACGGAGCAGGTGAATCAGTGAGGAGTAAACTTCAGCGGTTCCTCCGCTTCACAGTTCAGATCAAAGAGGAGGCTTTTGCCCAAACTATCACTTCAAAACTGCTTTTCTTTATAATCGGCTCCGGGAGCAGACTCGGGCCAGTTTGGTTCTCCGGGTGTTTAATCGGGAACGAGAGGAAGTCCTGCCACGGTGGATCCAGAACCCTAATTTGATGAGATTGTCCTGTAAACCGAAACTGTAACACTTCAAAGGCGTCACGGAACACTTTACTGTACATTCGGCTATTTATATTTGTACGTAATAAAAAAGAGAAAGAACCAGGCGTCGTGTGCTGTTCTTTCAGGTTTCTTTAGTTCCGCGTTCTCATGTTCTGATGTTTAGACGGTTTGTTACAGGAGACTTCAGGGTTCGATCCCCGGGACAGGTTACACACAGAGGACACGCCCATTATTAACTATAACTTATAACGTGGCTGAAACTGTAAACCTCAGTGTTATCTAGAACCGTGAACTGGATAAACTGTACCGGTTCTTTAGTGTTGTTATAAGCACATAGTGCTCCTTCATTTCCCCAGAATTCAGTGGCGCACTCCTACAGTGGGCCAGAGTTCAGCGGATGGAACCGGACGTCCCAAATGTGTGTAAAAGGCAACAGAACAGAACCGTGTTTGTATCAAACCGAGGACAAGGAAGAACCGCAACAGGCTGGAAGTTCCTTTATTACTAAAGAAAAAACATTTGTTTCATTTGTTAAAAAATAAAAACCTGAACAAACTTCTTCTGCAGCGTCTCCAGAACGTCTCTTAAAATCCAGGAACTCGCACTTCAGTGATGGGGGAGAGGGAGGACCACCCTACACACCCAGAGAGGACAGTTCTACTGAGTGGTGGGGGAGAGGGAGGACAGTTCTACTGAGTGGTGGGGGAGAGGGAGGACAGTTCTGAGTGGTGGGGGAGAGGGAGGACTGCCTGCAGGATTGTTATTAGACTGTTACATTGCTGTTGTTTTTGAAGACCTCGTCTATAACTGTATATTGTACGGACCCCTCAGCCTACCCACTCTGAAACCAGGGTGCTGATTGGTCAGCTTGCAGGCACCCACAGGTTCTACCGTGTCAGCGCTTCAGAGTCCGACCCATAACCGTCACAGTCCAGACTGAAAGCTTTTATTTTGTGGCTCTCCTATTTCAGATTCATTTTTCTTATTAAAACATGAGATTTTGCTCGTTTTGGGGCGGAGTGACAGTCACCTCGATACAGCCTGAAAAGGAATAGCATTTGTGATTATAACATTTCAAATAAAATACTATATAGTCAGGCAAATGAAGAGAAAAATACAAGTTTAAAAAAAAATCTAAAGGTTTCTCCCTTTGGAAGTGTATTTTTGCATGTTTCATTCCGTTTACACACACAAACAGCTACTTAACGAAAAAACCAAGATTTGTAGAAGACGAATAGGTCCACTTTTTCAATCTGCCAGCAGGAGGAACCCTGTTTAAACAGGTCTGTTGAGCGGGGCAGCGGCGCGAGCGCTCCCTTTAAAGTGCGGTGTGAGGCTCCAAGTGCAGAAATGGTGGATCTGGCCTCCCTAATGCAATCCTTCAGCAATAAAATGATCCCACTTCCATCAGTTCCCCTCGAACCCAAACGCCCTGGATCATCAACCATCGCGTCAGCGTCACAGCACGATTCAAACCACATCGCCTCTACGCCTCCTGTTCCTCAACACAAGCGCCGGCAGCCACAAACGGAGGAGGACGCAAGCTGGAAAACGGACACACGAGTTTTCTGAAATTTTTCACCCTGAGTTATGAGTTCTGACCCGGAGCCGGCGCGAGTCTCTGAAGTTTCCATCCCGAGCGCCTGGACGTCAGAAGAGGCTGTTTTCTGTTTGCATAATGTTTGACGGGAACACGGTTCTGACAAACTGTCCACGAAGTTTCTGACGACGTCTGATCCCCGTTGTGATCTGAACCGAGAGGAAAACTCCACGCTTTTCTGAACCTGAGGTCACAGCTGTAGCTCACGGTCCATCAGCACAACCAACAACGGTCCCTGGACTTCAGTCATAAAACCCAAAGCAGAACATGTTGGGACGGTAAATAACCAGAATTAAAAAAACACTTTCTTTTCAGAGATGAACTCAAGAGGTTTCATCCATTCCTGCATTCCAGTTCTGCAGCACAATCCAAAAAGCTTGGAGGGGCGAGAGACCAGAGATGAAGAAGCGATGACGTGAACAGGTGATCGGGATTCGGGCCAAAAGCAGTTTCCGCGGAGCCGGCCAGAGGTTCTCCAGCTGCTCAACAAATGTGAGAAAATTCTTAAGGAGGGTTAAAAGTGACACATGGGGTTTGCATATTTACATTCACAGCATTTATCAGACGCTCTTCTCCAGAGAGACGTCCATGTCCTGAGTACAGGGACAGTCCCCCCTGGAGACACTCAGAGGGTCTCAGGGACCCAGTGGTAGTGCTGGAGGTGGGATTGAACCTGGGACCTCTTGAGCCACAGGTCCATAGACCAGTACCACCACTAGAACACCACCGTATTTCTCCCTCTGCAGCGAGTAAAACCCGAACAGCTGAAGAAACCCGGAGCACGTTCGGTGCGTAAAGGCCCGAAGCCTCATCTGAACACCTGTAACCCCTCAGAATCTAGAACCTTCATCAACAGATGAAGGAGCCGCACAGACAAAGGATTACCGTGCAAGCCTTGGTCGAGCTTACATTCACAAGCACCATTAAAGCGACTTTCCTGGATGAACGGAACGCCGTGGGCTCTAGACTAGACCGAAGACGAAAACAGGACCATTCAGGCTGATTTCAGCATCAGGTCCAAAATCCTTCCCCGGTTTGAAAACGGGTCAGAACTGAGGGTGAAGGTCAACAACAGCTGCCGCCTTCTAGCGTTCTGCAGACATTACAGAGGCCTGGCTGAGGAAGAAGCGGGTTCTGGTTCTGGCCCACCCCAATAAAGAACACTGGAGAACTTTAAACAGAACAAGCGACGATGGCGACACTTCACTGTTGTGTCTGCAGGAAGAACGGGACAAAATAACACATCTGTGTGTCTCTGTGTCCTCAGCGCCCAAATGTCTTGAACGTGGAACGTGACAAAGCGGTGAACACGGCTCCGTCCCGAGCGGTTTCGGAACGCGTTACTGACCTGAACTGCAGGAATGGATGTTTATCGACAGATAAAATGACAAAACAAGAATTATCTTGCCTTCTTCCCGTCTGTAATCAAAGGAGTCAGAGAAAGAAGAGGGGGGGGGCTTTTGCTGCTTTTTCTATACATTACATATACAACTAAAGGTTCTTCGGTTCTTTTTCCGGAGAACCTTTAGTTGTTTTTTTTTTCACCAAAACTCTGCAACACTGCTCAGCAACACCCATCTGGACGCTACACTTCCTACCGTTTAATTCATCTGAGCTTCGTATCTTTTTTCACATTAAACTCACTCCGACCGTTACATATTCATTCTTCGATTTTAAATCATCTCCACTGATCTAGTGTTGCAGTGTGAGCTGCAGCCAGAGGCAAGAAAAGTGCTCCATAAATAATGCCTAATATTGTTATTATAATACGGTCCCCACTTTGAGTGGAGGCTGGCTGCTCGTTGACCACCTGTAACACGGTTCTGTTCGTTTACTAAGCACACGGTCGCGTTTTTAAATCCCTCTAGTTGTCCGTTTGCAGCAGATGCAGATTAGCCTGAAAGCGACTGTTTTCCTGTCCCGTCCCGTCCCTCTGTCCAGCTGCGGTGCTCGACGGCAGGTCACCAGTGAAAAGGCTCTTCAGTCTAGTCCTCGGTTGAATCAGTGTGTGGGAAAGCAAAGCTTTATTTGGGACGTGTCTTTCTCCGCGTGTGACGTGTGGAGCGGTTTCTATCGTTTCTTTGGGCCGTTATGATTTGAAGACGTGGACGGCGCGGATGACGTACTGCCGGCAGATCGGACACTCGTTCATGCGCTTCCCGCACTTGGTGCAGGTGACCATGTGACCACATTCCAGCAGGACGCAGTCGATCACGGCGTCCATACAGATCCGACACAGGTTCTCGTCGTTGAACAGCCGAGTTCTGCCCTCGTCTGGAGAGAAAGAGAGGGGAAGATTTTAGAGGTTACAGAACCCTATTTAGGTTCTAGCTTAGGGTTTCTCAATACAGTCCAAAAGATATTTCGCTGAATGTGTGAGAGGGGTGGTCTAATGTTTAGGACGAGGATCAGAAGGTTGTGGGTTTGAATCTCGGAACAGTAGGTTGCCCTCAGTTTCCCTTGATCAAGCTACCGTCCCCATCGCTGCTCCCCGGGTGCTGGATAGTGTGTGTGTGTTCACTGCAGAGGACGTATTTGTCTGGGGTTCACTGTGCTGTGTTCACAGAGACGTTCAATTTCAAAATAATAGAAATCTGCTTTGTCGCCCCCTACGCTTCCTGTAGTGCGTTACAGTCCGTCAGATGAGCCTTACAGGCCAAGAACACGAATTAAAGAACACGTTATATTTGTATTTTATCAGAATTAAAAGAAATTTAAAAGTGCTCTGTATTGTTTATCAGATTCATATAAACCCTCTTCGCTGTGCTCTGGAAACACTTTCAATTAAAAACCAAAAAGCTGCAATAAAATCTTAAAAACTGCTACCGGACCCGCTGAGGAGCATCCCTGAAAACACGGTGAAGGAGAGCAGTTCCCTCACACTCACACATGATGAAGAGGAGATGAAATGGAGGAAAAGAGGGAACGAGTTAACACTTGCCGTTCAGCCCAGCGTCTGAGAAACGACCTGTAAGGCTATTTTTTGTGGACGGGAAGCGTTTAAAAACACCAACATGGGAATAAACGTTCCAGTGTAATTAAATCAGGAGCTGCTGATGGATCTGAATAAATCACTGTGAATCCAGAAAAACTGAAACCTCTTCTAATCAGCATCTTTAACTCTATCCAACAGTGGTGGCTGTTTAGTGTTTTACTGTCTGTGTTTATTTATGTGGCATTTTACTGAATAAACAATGCAGGATGGCGTTTTACTGCATGTTTATTTACGTCGCGCTTCATTGTGTTTATGTCTGTGTTTATAAGTTCTCAGAAGTTAAAACGGCACGAACAGCAGCCCATAACTCGAAGGTGGAAAAGTCATACACAACATTTTTCACCCCTAAAATGTTTGGTCTTATATTAAATAAAAATGAGAAAAAAAATAAAATAGATTTTTTTTTAAACAAAACTTTATGGTCATGAAGATTTTTTTCCCCAGCATGCATCTGTGAGAGCTTATTCCACCCACAGATGGCAGTGGACATGCAGGACGGGTGGCTGTGGTGCAGGGCGAATGGGAAAAGTGGGGGCTGGTGAGATTTCGGCCAATAGGAAGCCTTACCTCCGACGCCGTTGCAGATTGGAGGGGGTAAAGCTACGACTTTAGCAGAAGAAGCAAAGCAGAAAGAAGAAATAAACACTAATTCGTAGGAAAAGAAATGATAAAGGACAAAAATCAGAGGAGAGGGAGGGAGTGTAAAGCTTACCTGCGCTGATGGCGCTGCTGACGTTCTCCACTGAAATAAAACAGGAAGTTGTATTAATGTAAGCACACGTTTCCCACAGAAACGGCTCTTCCCAGGAGCCGGGACTACTTTCTCTGGCGGAGGAGACTGTTATTATAGGCACAATGCTGGAGGAGACGAACTTGAACTCTACATGGCGAAGTAATCACCGTGATCCATTTGGTCCAAGCTAGCCCAGAGTGCGCGCGTGTGTGTGTGTGTGTGTGCGCGAGGGAGACACTCACTGGACTTGCGGTTGTCCTCGTTCTCACGGTAAAGTCTCCTCACTCTCTCCACCAGCTCCCATTTCTCACAGCAGCCCGAGAAACTGACGAAGTTTCGAGCCAGAATCTCCTTCAGCTGTCGGACCGTCAGCTGCTCCACGTCCGCCAGACTGGACAGGTCAGAAAGGGACGCCCGAGCCGACCGCCGCACCGTCGGACTCACCTGGACAAAAAGATCAACACAAACACACACACACACACACAGGTCCTGAAATATGAACCAGTCTGAGGGCAAGCGCTGCTTTTCTCCCTTGAAATAAAGAGACCAAAGCGGCTGGGAGTTTTCTACTCTGTATCTGTTATCTACTCTGTAGGTGCTCACAAATCTGGGATTACCTTTTCATCCATATCCAACTTTTCACTGTTTGTCGTCATCAGTTCACATATTCACTCAACATATTCAGCGTGCATTAACTATTTCACACGTTCACTTTAAATACTTTTACTGTTGAATCCAGTCCCTATTTACAGTTACGGCATTTATCAGACGCTCTTATCCAGAGAGTACAGGGACAGTCCCCCCTGGAGACACTCAGGGTTCAGGGTCTCAGGGACCCAGTGGTGGTAGTGCTGGAGGGGGGATTTGAACCTGGGACCTCTTGATCCACAGGTCCATAGACAGGTACCACCACTAGACCACCAGCACCACCAATATTAAACATATTAGGTGTTTATTTGCTGCTTAAAATTTATCAGTCAACTGTTTGTCATACCATTTAAAACTAGTTATTGGAGACCAAAGTATTTACTTTAAGAGGCCCAGAAGGGGGCAAATACATTTTAACAGCACTGTATCCGTTTAAAGGACTGAACAGTTCTAGAGTTGGTCACTTGATGAGAAATAATGGACATTACAAGTTAGCACTCTCGCTCCAGTGTCCAAACTAAAAACACTCGGACATGTCCCTGCTGAGGGACACAGCTGTAGTAACTTTTGAAATCTCTTCTTCCACTTTCACAACTTTCAGCGAGAGGTTCTGCTGCTGCGCTTCCATCACCTGAAGTTCCTGGACCCCGACTCACCTCCGGTGTGCGTTCTGTCGGCTCGAGGTTAAAAAGTGAAGTGGACTCGCCGAGATCCTATAAAACCAACAAAAACAACATGACTCAGACTGGGAGCAGAAGAATGAGACTCGGTTTACATTTACAGCATTTATCAGACGCTCTTCTCCAGAGTGGCTCCATGTCCTGATTACAGGGACAGTCCCCCCTGGAGACACTCAGGGTTAAGGGTCTTGCTCAGGGACCCAGTGGTGGTAGTGCTGGAGGTGGGATTTGAACCGGGGACCTCTTGATCCAGAGGTCCGTAGGCAAGTACCACCACTAGACCTCCACCACGGTTTAGACGAAAAGAAACGTCCGCGTGGTTTGCGTTTCGAGTAAATGAGTAAATTTAGGCGCAGGCTAAGCTGGTTAAGTGCAGCTTTAGCGAGGATTAGCCAGCGTGTGGTGGAGGTCATTGATAAACACCGCATGACTTTCTGTTTCCAAAGTGCTCAAACGCCCCGTTTTGTTTACGGTTAGTACAGTGGAGGAGAACCCGTCCTTCTGCAGCTCCCGTTAGGTATCTCCACATCCTCAAATCTCCTCTTTGTCCTTCCTCTTCTCCTCTTTCCTGGCAGCTCCAACCTCAACATCCTTCTCCTGATATTCTCCTCGTCTCTCCTCTGGACACGTCCAAACCAACAGTCTCACTCCTCACACTTTGTCTCCAACCTGAGTAATATACTCGCCCCTCCCGCCTCAGCATCTTTAACTCTGAGATCTCTCCAAATCTCGTCATTCTCTGATGGCCTCAATACACACAAATGATAATAAACAGAAACATTGAAACCCAGTTTGTTCTGGTCCTTTTTCCCCCCAAAACAAGCATTAAGATAACTGGCAGCGCTGCTGTCCCGAGAGCGAAAAACCTCCATACTGATTTGTGCAGGAAGATCTCGAACTTTGACATGTTTTCACGTCGCGCTCCTTCTTCTGAGGCTGTTAGTGCCATAAATGTAAATGTCCTGAAAGGAGGTTGATGAAGTGTGTCTTTGATGAGTGAGGTGCAGCACGGTCGCCTACAGAGAAGCGATCGGTGAAGTATCCGACCCTCAGACCAGCACTGAACCCCTAAAAGAGGAAGACACGCATGGAGACTCTTCTCAGTCCTGGTCCCTCAGTGGTGGAACCAACTCCCCTGATGGTCAGAACTGCTGAGTCTCTTGCTGTCTTCAAATGTCGATTAAAGACTCACCTGTTCAAGGAACTTTTCCGAGAATAAACTTCCCAAACAGTCCCTCTTTTACCCCTGCTCTTTCTTCACTCCTCCCTGCTCTTTCTTCACTCCTCTTTATTTAATAAAAAAAAAAAAAAAAATCACTAACAGCACTCTCTTTTACTCTAGTCAGTGTGTCTGGGCAACATGGCTGAAATATATAAAACCTCCATACTTCAGGAAATAGTGACCAGAAAAGGTGTGATGTTGTTTATTTCATCAGAAACATTTAAGAATGTCCCAGTCGTACCACCCCACATCATAAAGCCCCACAGAAACATTATATAAACCAGGACATGTCGTCACACAAACTCACTCCTGCACACACCTGATTGGTTGATCCCGAGCTGTCGCTCCTGCTGATTGGCTCTCCATGTACAGGTGAGAGCAGGGGGGCGGGGTCTGTGCTGGATGAGCCGTAAAGTGGGCGTGTCTGTAGAGTGGGCGTGTCTGGGTCGTCCTCACTCTCCGCCCCTTGGTGACACAGAACTAAATCGACCAGGTCTTCTTTTTCTCTGCGAGAGACACAGACAAACAGACAAGTAAACGGTTAGACAGAAAGACAGACTGGTCGATAGAATAAAAACACTGACACACACAAACAGAGAGACACACTGACAGACAAACTGACATATATAGGCAGACTGATTGACAGCCTTAAGACAGACATGATGAATAGACAGAACAACAGAAAGACAGACAAACAAACAGACAGACAGAGACAAATATACAAACACTGATAGGAACAGACAGAAAAAGACAGACAGACAGACAGACAGACAGACCTGCAGGTGTCTGTGTTGATGTTGCGCAGTGTCAGGTATTGTCGCAGGTCTTTGACCCGCAGGCCCATCAAGCGCGGCCGCTGGAAGGCCGTCCCGTTCAGCAGGTGACAGGTGGAGCACCTGCGCAGGTTCTCCTGCAGCACCGTGCACAGCGAGCAGAAACTCTTCTTACACTCACAGCAAAGGTGCTGAGGAACCAACACAGAGACCAACATCAACACAGCAAACCTTAACACAGCCCGGTCCAAAAAACCCGTGGACTAGTGTTCAGGGACAGGGGCTTAGGGACTAGGGGCTTAGGGACTAGGGGCTTAGGGACTAG
>JABMDN010000898.1:0-36684 GCA_017165825.1 Hepsetus odoe
TTACGTTTCAAACTCCTGGCTCAGCGTTGGCGTCCTCCCTGAACCCCGCCACCGTTACATCCTGACAGGTAGCTGTTAATAACATGTTGTTTAATAAATAATATCTGTAACGGTGGCAAGATGTGGGAAGGATGTCAGTGCAGAGCCAGGAGTCAGGAACATAGCTTTATTCATAATATTAACCAAAACAAAATCCAAGGACTGCAGTTCTAACCCAAACAAGACACAAGGAACTGCAGTCATGACTAAGACAAGTTTCCAAAACTACCATTAACTGTAGGCTTTGCCTAGTGAATGAACCGCGCTCTGTTCTGACTCATTAGGGCTAAAATAGCCGCCCCATTTAAGAACACCTTTGCCTTCATGAGCTCAGATGTGCTCAGTCAGAACAGAGCACCCTTTACCGTGCCCAAATCGAAACTCACCTGTTACAGTATCACATGAACATTTATATTTATGGCATTTAGCAGACACTCTTATCCATAGCGACTTCCATGTCCTAATTACAAACACAGTCCCCAGTGGTGGTAGTGCGAAAGGTGGGATTCGAACCTGGGACCTCTTGAGCTATAGGTCCATAGGCAAGGACCCTACCACTAGACCACCACCACCCAATAACACATTTAAAAGCATGATGATTTATAGAAGTGTTGTTTCTCCATCACTGATCCCTCATTTATTGTCTGTTTAGAACAGTATATATAGTGGATAGTGAACCAGTAAACAAGTGGATGATTTACAGTTTAATATTCAGAGCCCAGCACTGGTTTACAGTGCATTATGGGTAATAATATAGTGCACTATACAGGAAATCTGAATTGTCCCCTGAGAATTCCAACACTACAGAACGACCGAAACGCTGAGTAGAAAACTAATTTGTGAGATTAGTGAATTCAGACAGATGGAGTCTCAGGAGTCACTGATCACAGTCTGGATCAGGTATCTTTCTTTATGTCCTTTTGTCGGCCGGGAGGGGATCTGGACTCCTGTATCTCCTCCTGTTATCCTGCAGGAACCACTTTTATCGCTCACTTCTTTCCTCTCTTCCCACAGCTTTACCCAAAACTACACTGATAGCAGAACCAGAGAGAACCGTGTTCACTGGAGAGTCAGTTACTCTGAAATGTGGGATTAACACTTATGATGGATGGACATTTCAGTGGGAGAAACAGAACATGCAGAGAGGATGGACTCCAGTGTCTCAGTCTGAGTATCACACTGTAAACAGAGACACTCTCACCATCAGAGGAGCTTCTGTGATTAATGGAGATCAGTATCGGTGTGGAGGAGAGTGTGGACATTACAGACCAACATCATCACAGTCCAGTAACACTGTTACACTCACTGTAAAGGGTGAATTCTTTACTGACAGTTATACTAATCTAGAATCGTGTGTGTGTGTGTGTGTGTCCATTGTTACAGGAGCTTTGAGCTTTGAGATCAGAGAGAGAGAGAGAGAGAGAGAGAGAGAGTAGCTATAATAAAAATGGAGGGAAAGTTCAGTCTTTTGAAGGGAAAAGGGAAATCTGTATGAATTGAACTGTGAAAGAGTTTCAGTGGTGAATGTTCTCAAACTTGGCTGAAGGAGAGAGACAAGTTACAGAGTCCGGAAGTGTCAGGAAGCAGCAAATTACAGTGAAGCAGTGAGTTACTCACTGTGTTTGGGGTTAATCACATCATTACACATTTGATAAAACCTGGTCAAGATCAAGAACTAACACAGAAGAATAAAGGATAGCTTACATGAATTACCTACCAACGGAAAGTTCTACCCTCTTTCTCAACCTGAGATAAAATCAGGAGAAAACCTGTTAAAACTGAATCGATTCTCCTTCCTCGGCTAACCAGTTTTACAGAAAGTCTCAATTTCACAATCACTTCACAACACCTAAGATCTCCAGCAGACACTTTACACACTTTCATTCTGAGACTGTCAGGCTGGTCAGGGAACCAGAACCACAGAGGAACACATGTCAGAAACAGAGCAACACCTCCAGCAGCTTCCTCTCATCCATGTTCATTTTAAAGAGTAATGTAATAAACACACAGAGAAACACGCACACTATACTACACGATAATGAACTTTACATTAACTTTACATTACTTTACATTAACTCAACTTCAGTACACAAATACAATCACTGCAATACAATACTTTCTGTGAAACTGGATTATTAATATCATTGTAGTGTGTGTGATCGGAACTGTGTGTTTCACAGCGGTGGCCTAGTGGTATGGGAGTTGCCCCTGCATCGGAAGATTGTGGGTTCAATTCCCTCACCAGAAGGTTGTTACCCAGGCGCTTTCAATAGCTGCCCACTGCTGCATGGGTTAAAGGCAGAGGTCCAATTTTGTTGTGGTTCACTGTGTGCTGTGCTGTGACCTCGCAAAGGGTTTTCACTTTCACTTTTTCACTTTCACTTTCATCTCCAACAGCAGAAAATCCTAAACCTGAACTCACATCAAGCCATAAAGGAGCTGCACTGATAGGAAACCCAGTGACCCTGTACTGTAAGCTGGACCAGTCTGCTGGATGGAGGTTCTACTGGTCCAAACACACACAGAACCCTGAGAATGCGACCAGCACTGACACACACTCCTACACCATCAGCTCAGTGAGTGTCTCTGATGGAGGCCAGTACTGGTGCAGAGCTGGGAGAGGAAACCCAGTCTACTACACTAACTACAGTGATGCACTCTGGGTAAAGGTAACTGGTGAGTAGATGTTCTGGTGTTTAATGTGATGCTGAGAGTCTGTTGTTATGTTGTTTATGTCATAAATCCTGCATCTATTCATGAGTGTTTATCTGCTGTAAAGACACCATGTGGACATTTCTGATCATGACAAAGACTCTCTCTCTCTGTCTCTGTCTCTGTCTCTGTCTCGCTCTCTCTCTCTCTGTTTGTGTGTGTTAGATGCAGGATCTTTATACTCAGTGCTCAGACTGTTCAGTAGTTCAATGGCAGCATCTCCATATCTGCTGTTGACTGTCGTGCTGGGGGTCAAATGTTACAAAGCTCGAGGTGAGAACTCAGTCTCCCCAAGTAGAACAAACAGACTTTGAAACATTTCTTAATCAGACAATATAGTTTATTAATATTGTATTTCATTTGGAAAAATACTCTTAATTTCCTTCCTTTCTGCTTTAAACTGCTTTATTTAGCTGTTTATTCTATACATAAAATATAAATATATAATGATATAAATAAACATTTTGGCTGTTCTTAATATATGAATGCGTATCTTAAAATCTGGTTAATCTGAAATGATCATCACTGTATGTTTCACAGTTGAATCTGATGAGCTGGACTGATCGTGAACAGTGGAAGAACCTGCAGCTTGTTGTGATGCAGAGTGCTGAAAGTTTAAGATAGGATGATACTTTTCACTGTGCTTTATATGCCTGGATTTGAGGTCACGCCTCCTTGCAGATCAGCAAAACACGCTTTAGGGACTCTGTATATTTACATCCCTTATAATAATACTGTATACAGTAAACAACCAAACAAGACAAAATGACAAAGGTATTAAAAGGATCAAAAACTATTTTTACATGAAGCAGTGCATAATTTTTTATTTCTCAATTAGCGTTTTATGTCTATATTAAATTCTTTGAATAGGGATTTAAAACCAATTGAACAAAAATCTGTTAAATGTGATATATTTAATATGTGTGTTATAATCTGGGGTATGAGCTGAGAGACAGTTATAGATTTGAATTGCTGAGATAATAATCGTCCAGTTTATCCTCATGTTCGTACATGTAACCCCTTGTTCTTAACAGATTTTTAAATTCTTGTTTGGTTTGTTGATATTAGGTTATACTGTGACTGTAGGTTCAGTCTTTCTTTATAGAGTTCTGGTGAAAGAGATTCAAAATATTTTCAGTAAAGTTCTAATAAAGATTGGATCAACTGATGGTGTTTCTGCTGCTGTAGTTTATTTCCATGTGCTGAATGTGATATTAGTTCACCTCTAATGAGAGTATTAAGTGTCTCCTGTTGGGCGTTCTGTTGAGGCTGATGGAAATATAAGGTCAAGGATAAAGTTTGTGTGATCTGTTTCTATGATGGCTGAATTCTCTGTATTTCTAGTAAGGAAGTAAGGTTTAATCAATAAATGTAGGATCTGTTCCTGAAAATGAAAAGTGTACATGAGAAAAATATTTGAGTCATAAATGTAGATGTAGCTTGAGACACTGAATCTGGATTAGATCGATCTAGACTTGGATCTGTTACACAGTTAAGGTCACAATTAAAGTCACCACCTTTTAAATCAGGGAGCAAGGAAATGATCCTATTAGTGTAGGATGGAGTAACTGGTGCTCTCTCATTAGAGAATTAGATTTATTGTCTATAATCATGACAGTATTTTAATAAATATCTTAAGGAGCATTTTCTGTGTTTAGCCATTTAAAGTGCTCATCATGCCATAGATCAAGACATCGAACTACCTTGTTCTCATAAACAGACATAAAACAAATGGTCCTTTTGTTTAAACAAAAACAAAATCTTATTTATTATTAATTTTTGTTTGATTCAAACTGACTGCCTTTTTCAGGATCACGAGACTGACAGTTAATAGAAGCTGGTGACCAATCACATGTGATCTGATCAATGAACAGACATGGTGGACAAAACCCCAAACGGAAGGACAGTGAAGGTGTTTTAAGGTGGAGGAGCTGAATCTCTAAACAGCGCACAGGTGACGTTCAGCTCCGAACTACTGACTCTCAGTGACGTCATCTGAAGGGGCCAGTAGAGACGCACGAACGAGAGAGAGAGAGAGAGAGATCATTCACCGCGTTTATAATTTTTATCAGAGTGTGTGTGTGTAAACTTGGGCTGAAATGCTTTATGAATGATGAACACAGTGTTACAGAGTGCAGGAGTGTGTAGACAGTTTCTTCTCTTATTCTGCAGCTTTTCTTCCAGTGACTTTAGCGCCATCTAGTGGTGGCCGACAGACCAGACTCTCTTTATTTAACCCTCATAAGGATGTGGACATGTTGGGTGGAAGTCTAGTTGTAGGGTACTTACTTATGGATCAAGAGGTCCCAGGTTGGAATCCCACCTCCAGCACTACCACCACTGGGTTCCTGAGCAAGACCTTTAACCCTGAGCTCCTCCAGGAGGACCGTCCCTGTAATTAGGACGTGGAAGTCGCTCTGGATAAGTGCGTCTGCAAAATGCATAAAAAGGTTCATTTACATATTTTATCAACTGTTGTTTATGTGGTGAATATTTCATTCAAATAGTGAAGTTTTTTTTACATCAAAAAGCCATAGCATTTAAATATTGTTAATAAAAAAGTGAACATCATTGTTTGAGTCTTTTCAGTGTCAGAAGTCCAGCAGTGGTATTAATTAGACAGTCAGTGAACAGGTGAGCTGCTGGAAGCAGGAAAAATGAACAAACATAAAGATCTGCTGAGAAGAAGAAGCGGATGATGTGCATTGAATTAAAGAAAGAAATGATCGAAAAACATGACCAATGTGTGCGTGTAGTCGACTTGGTGAAGCAGTACGAGTGCAGCACTTCTACAATCTGCACCTGAAACAGACACATTGGACAGGTTTTAATCGACACTCCGCCATGAAAGTGAGGAAAGCGCAGTGACACGGCAATAATCAGCCAATAAGATTCAGTTATTCAGTTCAGCCATTCTCCTCCACCTTCGTCAGAATCTTCACATCATCAGATCTCCAAGGTAAATGCTGTACATTATACTTAATAAAACCAGTTTGTTGCAGTACATTCTATTGTATTGTGTTTTTATACAATATTCATTAGTGATTAGCACATTTTTCTTATTTAAAAATGTAACAAAAAAATGCAGTGTTTATTTGCGTGGTCCAGAATGGATTAAAGGCCTTTCAATGCATTTCAACTCTAAAATGATTTGACATACGAGTAATTTGAGTTACGAACTCCATCACGGAACAAACTGAACTCGTAAATAAACTCATAAACTAAATATTATGGCTGATCGGTGTATCTGGTATAATTTCATCCTCTTTGTTAACAAAATGGCCAAAAAGTGTTCCCTGTTAACCTGCTTTACTAGAATTACTGACAAATTACTCCAGCAAATTAAATCTCCATCCTCAACCCCTGCTGAAAAACACATGTTCTTAAGTCTGTCTGTTCGTGTTTGTTCTGTAAATATAGGAGGTGTTGTGGGGGATTCTGGGTTCAGACCTTCAGGGGACTCAGATCCTCCTGAGAATGACATGCATACAGTGACTTGTGTTCGTTAATACATTAATATTATTATAATCGAGATGTTCTTTTACAACTATAATACTTACTGAAATACTTTAGGAACATGAGTTTTACTACTGAATTCAAAATGGAATATGCTGGATGCAAAAGTATTCAACCCTTTCTCTTCTACAAACCTCTATTCAATCAGCTACACATTCAGAAGCAGCTGAATTAGTGGAGTGGTCTGTGAGAGTGTCTAAAAATAACTGATCAGAATGAATAATCACAGATTTGTAGTATAAAGTGTACTGTTGTTCTTTAAGAAAATGGTATTGTGGGTAATGTAGTTTTGGAGAAGTTTTGTAATCATCCTTTCTAGGTGATTTAAAAAGAAATGAGAGAATATTTACTTGGAGTTGAGCTCATTCTGTGACAGTATTGAGGACATTTGGCCATTTATTGCTCATAATTATTTATTATTTACTACCCGTATAATAATCTGTTACATACTTATCTAATCTCCTGACCGTGGTCTAGAGATTATTATTATTATTATTATTATTATTATTATTATATGTAATTTTTGTTAATAATTTTTGAGGTGCTATGAATACATGGAGATGTAGATGTTATATGTGGTGGTGGTCTAGTTGTAGGGTACTTGTCTAAGGACCTATGGCTCAAAAGGTCCCAGGTTCGAATCCCACCTCTAGCCCTACCACCACTGTGTCCCTGAGCAAGACCCTTAACCCTGAGTTGCTCCAGGAGGACTGTCCCTGCAATAAGGGTATGGAAGTCTCTCTAGATAAGAGTGTCTGCTAAATGCAATAAATGTAAATGTGCTTGCGCCTCCCTGAAAAGGGGTCTAAAATTTGTTTTGTGTCCTGAGATTTGTATTTAAAATTTACAATCTGTAGGAAGCAAATCAGGAGTTTTTCTCAGTTAATTACTTGTTACTGATGTGTGTGTGTGGAGCTCAGTGTTCTGTGTATTACAGTTTAACTGGTTAGAAAGTGTAAAAAGTGAAAATAGATGAAAATGTCCAGTGTAAATGAAGATCTTTTGTGTAAAGTTGTAAACCCTTCTGTTAGTGTTGAACTGTGCAGTGCTGGAACACACTGAGAGTGGATACCGTGGAGTTTATATTCACTCCTCTAGGCAGGCCTGAGTGAACATCACTAACAGTCATGTTCCTCACAGTGCACAGGATAAACAGTAGGTGGCAGCAACCACTTCATTACAGAAGTTCAAAAGTACTTTGTAATAGTCCTGAACTGCTTGAAGTTATTTATCTGGACAGTAATTTTCTGCAGTAAAATCTGTATTATCCTCTTCTTCTTCTTTCAGCTGCTCCCGTTTAAGGGGCACCACAGCAGATCATCCGTTTTCATTTCTTCTAGTCCTCTGCATCTTCTTCCTTCAAACTGATTACCTGCATGTCCTCTCTCACTACATCCATAAACCTCCTCTTTGGTCTTCCTCATTTCCTCTTGCTAGGCATCTTTATCTTCAAAATCCTTCTCCCAATATAATCCTCATCTCTCCTCTGTACATGTCAAAACCAACACAATCTTGATGCTCTATCTTTGTCTCCAAAATGTCTAGCCTGAGCTGTTCCTCTAACATTGGATCAGTGATTTCTGATCCTGTCCATCTTTGTCACCCCCAGTGAAAATCTCAGCATCTTTAACTCTAACACCTCCAGTTCTGACACATATTTTTTTTATTCAGTGCCATCATCTTCAACCTGTATACCATAGGTGGTTACACTACCATCCTGTAAATCTTCCTTTTCACTCTCGCTGGTACCCATCTGTCACAGATTACTCCTGCAATTTGTCTCCACCCATTCTAACCTGCCTCCACTCTCTGCTACACTTCTCTTCCACATTCACTGTTATACTGAACTGTTGATCCCAAGTACCTTTACCTTTCACATCTCTACTCCCTGCATCCTAACCACTCCACTGTCCTCCCTTTTGTTCACACTTATGTATTCTTTCTTTGATTTACTTACTTTCATTCCTCCCCTATCTAGAGCATCTCTCCATCTCTCCAGGTTCTCCTCAAGCTGCTTCCTACTCTCACTACAGATCACAAAAGCATCAGCAATTAACATCCATAGGGACTCCTGTCTAACCAGCGACTGACAGAAAAATGCAGTGTTTAAGTCTATTGTTTGTATTTTTTTTTAAAAAGCGTTAACTTATTTTCACTTAATGTTCAATATTGTACAGGTACTAGTAAACAGACCGAACATGTTAATAAAAATCTAACTGTACTTCACAGAAGAAGTTGGAGCGTCAGAGAAGTTAGAGTTGAAACATTGTGCATGTGCGTTTGGAAATCCACACATTTGACTGTGTTGAGTTCACTTTATGTGACTGATGTGTAGAAATATATGGAAATACACAGAATTAGGCTTTATTAGTCTAGACTAAACATTAGACCAGAAATGGCCAAATAATGAATATTATGGTTAACCTCACTTGTAACATCTTTAAGTTATAAAAAAGCAGTTTTGTGTTCTGTGTAAAGACTTCTGAGTAAGGGTGTTAACAAGTTGTGGTTTGTCTTTATTCTATTTGTGAGCTGCTAAAATGCCTTTTTTAAAATGCCTAGAGTGCTTGTCACTCTAGAATCAAAGTTCAGTGTGAACTAAAATGCAAGTTTGAATAAAAACAATCAAACTATTTATAACAGATTCAAAGACAGGATACAAACATGAATTAAAATAAAACCAGCAGCAGCGGTGACCTAGTGGTTAGGGAGTTGGCCACAGGATTGGAAGATTGTGGGTTTAAACCCCTTACCAGTAGGTTGCCCTGAGGAACCCTTGAGCAAGGTACCATCCCTGTCACTGCTCCCTGGGCACTTTCATAGCTGCCCCCTTCTGCACGGTGTATGTGTGCATGGGTTAAATGCAGAGGTCCAATTTCGTAGTGGTTCACTGTGTGCTGTGCTGTGACCTCGCAATGACAAGAATAGTCACTTTCACCAATTAAACCAATTTTTCTGATCTTAAATATGTATATATGTACATATTATAGTATATTTGTATATTTATATTATTTGATTTTATACATATATATGAGATCAGTCTACATGATGGATTCCTGAGGTGAGACAAGATGCTGAGTGCCATCAGCAGGCACTGCATGTGGAAGATATCCTGAATGTAAGAATTTGTTACCAGTTATGTGTGGTGCCTCTTCCGTAACTCTTTGTATTGATCTGTGACTGTGGGCAAAACATACTGTTATATTGTTGATATTTATTTATGAAAAAGTCATTTTTGAAATCAGACGTTGGAGTTCGTTTGTAATGATGAGGAGACATGTTGACCTCTTCTACCTCAGAATTATCATGTGCTTTGGCGGGTGTTCACCCCTTTGCTCTCTGCTAAAGTGCACAATCATCCATTTTACTGTTGTTAGGAGAGAGGATGTTGACCATCAGGGCCTGGCCGTTTTGGAGTCAAATATCCAGCTGCAGATAAAGATCTACAGTCACTTAGTCAAGAGGTCATCTGTGGTCACTGAAGAGCATTCTCACATTTGCAGTCCCTTCTCCAGGTGGGTAAGTGAATTATGTGGCCCTTTTTGATTTGAGTTTAAACGGAAGGGTCCAAGGTGTCACAAAGGTAGGAGCTAAAGTAGGCTTTTTATTAGTCGAGGCACTTCATTGTGATAGGGCACAATGATATTGACAAATACCTCCACAGTTGGTGACATCACACCCTGTGGGCCTGGCCTGGGATAGTCTCTGGCCTAGAGCAGTAGAGCAATATGGAGGAATGAACAGTTTCTTTTTCCTCTTATGTGTGTGATTCAGGATAATTGACTTCACTTGCGCCAAGTGTGTCTCAGTTCCCTGCTGTATAACTACATTAACTGATGACCTTTGCAAGGTCAAATCTGCCCTGAGTGAAAGGCTGATCTATAATTTAAATTTAGCATAGATCTCCTAGATCAGGGGAAGGCAACTCCAGTCCTGGAGGGCTGGTGTCCTCCACAGTTTGGTTCTCAAACACACTCACTAAACTTGTTCAGCTGAGCTGTCCCAGGTGTGTTTAAGCAGGGAATTCACTAGACTCTGCAGGACACCAGCCCTCCAGGACTGGAGGTGCCCACCCCTGTCCTAGATGATCCTGGGATTTCCAGTTATGATGTGCAGACATTGGCATTAGGAACTACACTCTTCTACAGTACTTCCAAAAGCAGACATTCATTTTTTTTCCTTAAGGACACAGTTATGGAGCCTTACTAGAAAAAATGCATTTGAAATGTTGAAGCTGAATAAAAAAAGAAAGAAAATGTGCTATAATAATGAATCAGGTACAGTTTTGCTAAGAAACACCAGTATCATGAAGAACAAAGGTAATACAGCTACCACTAGTTGGTGTCACTGAATGAGCTCCAGAACAAGTGAAAGTGAAAGTGAACGCAGCTGGTGAAAGTGATTTGTCACTATGACACAGCACAGCACAGTGAACCACATTGAAATGCAGCAGGGGCAGCTATTTAAAGCACCCAGGGAGCAGTGATGGGGATAGTACCTCGCTCAAGGGTACCTCAGGGAAAGTTACTGGGACTCAAACTCATAACCTGGGGCCTAGTCCCTGGCCACCGCTGCCCTAAAGTTAAAGGACAGAGATAAGATACATTGCAGTCACACAGTGACCTTCGCAGGATATTAAGACACACCTGATACCAAACGATGCACCACAAAGGTTTCTTTGGAGTGATTCTGAAATTAAAAATGTAGTTTTCAACAGCACTGTAGAGAACTGTAAATTAAATTTAAAATTGTAAAAAAGAAAAAAGCATTTTAACAACTTTCACAGAACAGAACAGTGTTTTTCCAGTTCCATTGTTCTTTTCAGAACATTTACATGACGCACCCTGTAAGCTAAAAAAACTTTTTCCATCCCTTCTCATTTACAAACAATCTATACGGATCTCTTTGAAGAACCCTGTGAGAATGAATTCAATGAAGAACTATTATAGGTTCCCGTAAAAGCCCTTCAACTGAATGTCTCGTTAAAAAAAACCTTCACATGTGAGCGTGAAGCACCTTTTAAAAGTTGGATGAGATGCATAATTAACATAAGTTAAATTAAGTTACTTAAGTTACATAGAGGTAAAGAATCTTTCCATCATTTTATCATTTTAAGAAGTGTGTCACACATTTTTCATTTTTCATCAGTTGAAGCACTTTTGTGGCTCCAGTTTTTAAATTGTTGGAACATCACACTGATCACAAAATGACCTTCAGCCTGTGTGAGAGCAGAGAGGAGTTATTTAGAGGCTTGTGGTTTGGCTGCTATTCTATAGTGGATATGACATCTTCAGTTTCTGAGGAACTGAAACTCAGTGAGGTAGAGAGTCACTGCAGAGCAGCCTAAACCAAGGTGGTCATTTTATACAGCATTGAATTTCCAGTACAAATTCATCAAAAATAAAAAAAAACAAAACAGAAGAAATCCTCAAATGTTCTCAGCAATCAAGGCTCTCCAGAAACAGGGTAACACAGCAAAAAGACACACATGGGACTCACACGGTTCCACCTCTCAGTAAATCATACATGTGCACCATCCAGATTATGTACAGAAAAAAAGAGAGAGGAGCTCAGTCTTATATCTTGAGTCTCACCAGCACGAAAATTGTGCTGATCAGTTTGCAGTTTTTATGAAAACATGACTTGATGAATTGTGTTTAATGACAACTTGCACACTAAACAGATCACACTTGGGAAGGTCAACACCATCAAGATGTTTTAGCATCACAAACAGAAGCAGATAATACACACACACACACACACACACACACACACACACAGTGAGCAAGACTACGGACCATTTACAGATTTAATTGAAATTGATATTCAGATGATCACCTTTTTGAATTGGTTAAAATTATTCTCTCTCTCTCTCTCTCTCTCTCTCTCTCTCTCTCTCTCAGTCTCTCTCTCCCGATTGTTCAATAGATCAGTCAGTCAGTCTTTAGTGTGTCAGTATGGATTTCAGGACACTCACTAGAATTGCTGGTGAGTAACTCTCACTTTGTTTTTATTTATCCATTTCTGTTATAGTTGTATTCATCATGTTAGATGTTTATCTGTATGATATTAATCTGAGTTCTCTAAAGTGCACATATAATTTTAGATTCAGATCTTTTTTTTTTCATGTTCATTTTAAGAGATCTCCCTAAGTAAATATTTCTTACCAAACTGTGCATCTCTAGTTCCTTTAGTGTGACAACTCCCCCCGTATGTGAAACCTGCTATTCTGCAGTCACTTTATATCACTTTATACTGTTGTTGGATCAGATATTCAGGTTCACTGACTGGTTCTCAGGCTGAATGTGAAAGTTGCTTTGAGATCTTAGCTGTTGAATGGGGATGTTTCAGTGTGTGTGTGATGGGATCTTTAACACTTGGTGTTGATGTTATCTTCTCTCTGGTGTTACTGACTGCTCCACTGGTGGTGAACAGAGCTGTTGTAGATGTGCTGTGAATCTGTTTAGTGTCACACAGGGTTTCAGATATATTGTTTATTCTGCCCTTTTTAAAAGCAAGATCATCACATTCTTTCATTCATCCTTATCCTAGTTACTCATCCTAACCAGGGCTGCAGGGAGTGCTGGAGTTTATCTCAGTGCTCATAGTACAAAACAATGAAGACACTCTGGACACCCTGGACTTGTCTGTACTATCAAATGGTTCTTTGAGTTGTCGACCAAAGAAGGTTTGTACGTTGCTTTTATCATTTTGTGAGTTTTCTGGGTAGTTTTGGGGTACAATGGTAATTATATTTTAAATAATGATGGAGCCTGGAATTCAAGGTTTCAGAGCCGCTGAACACTTCAGTATGAGAATATAATGTCAGACAGTTATATCACTTGGTCCACGCTTTAGTGTGCAAACCTCTGACACACTAGAGAAAGAAACCAAGTACAGTTGTAGGAAATGGAGGACTGAACAGCTGTCAAATCATTTGGAGCCCATAGTTTCAACACTGCAAATGAAGGAAATCTTTCTCTTAAATCTCAAAGTCAATGTAACTTCTACACTAGGGGTGTCGAACTCCAGTCCTGGAGGGCCGGAGTGCAGCACATTTTGGTGATTTCAGTGATGGGGTGAGTACCTTGCTCAAGGGTACCTCAGGGCAACCTACTTGTGAGGGAATTGAACCCACAATCTTCCAATCCTGAGCAAACTCCCTAACCTCCCTAATCTAGGCCACCACTGCCCAAAAAGCTACCGCTAATATCATTTTACACATTTACTGAAGAGTCAGTTCTTGGACAAACCTCAGTGTACATTCAGGTTTTTTTCTAACATTTACATGTAGATATTGAAATAAAGGAGCACAAGTCCTTACACAAATGCAAACAAACTACAACACTCCATATCTGGCTGCCTCTGCTCTGTTGGTTACAATATCAAAATAACCCCTTGTGTTTTTACTGTCATGCTGATCCATTGGTTTTCATTAGTGAGGCAACTCTTGAACCCTGGATGACCACTTCCGGTTCCGGTGGGAGTACTGCTGTGTGCGTCTGGCTGCCGCTTTCCATCAGAATGTTTACATTTTTGTTTGTTTGTTTAGTCCCTTTGCTCGGTTCTGTATCCCAATACTTTTCCTTCTGTGTTAGTGAGTTGCTATGGTGATTTCCATCTGACTTTGCTCAGTGTTTGGACACTGCATCAACTTTTCCCACGTTGCTGCTTGGATTTGCGCTGGATTTACTTCTTATTCCAGCATAGGATTTACTGTGGACTATCTGGACATTCATTGTGTTTAAACTCCATGTTCCGAGTAGCGACCCAGACCCATGCCATTGAAAATGCTCTTGTTACACCCTCACCCTCTGTCCGGAATTTAGGTGTTATATTCGATCCCACTCTGTCATTTGAATCTCACATAAACACAGTTGTGAAAAATGCTTTCTTTCACCTCAGAAACATCTCACGTTTCTTCTCATCACTTTCATTGAAGGATGCAGAAATACTTGTTCATGGTTTTATAACATGCCTAACGTCCTCTCTGTCTCTCTTCAAAACGCAGTTGAAAACATATCTATTTAGTCTGTGCTATTCCACTTCTCCCTGTTCTTGATTTCTTAATTCTACTCTTTCAGGTGGAAAATCTTTGTTTTCCAGAAGTAACCACCTTTCATTGTAACTGTCCATGAATAATGAACACATCACACATTACCCTCTTAAATCATCCTGTTCATCAGTAGTACTCAGGCAGTAGAAAAAGAAAATTTCAGAAATTAGATTTCAGAGTTGCATTTGCCTGTTCTTGCCAACAATAAAAATGTAAAGTTGTTGTTTGGCCAGATTTCCATGAGGATTTAAAAAGCAGGGATCCCACAGTGTCCGCTCAGTGCTCAGTGCTCTCTCTGTAGCACTCAGTAAAGTGAGCTCTGCTGGATGAAGCTGTTAATATGAGTCTGATGTTCTTCTGTGTGATTCACTCACTGTATGTAGTTCTGGAGTTTTACTTGGTCTGGCCTGAACTGATTCTTCATCTCCAGCTGTGCACAGACCTTTCACACTCATTCATTCTGTCTTTGATCCAGTTTATATTTCATATTCATTCATCATGTCCTCTGTTTCTGTCCCTGCTTTAGTGCTGACCGTCCTCATCCCCTGTGGAGGAACTGAAGGTGAAGTATTCACTTATACACACACCAGATCATTTCATTTTCATTCAGATTGACCTGCATGTGCAATTTAAAGTTTACGGTTAACCAGCAGCCATGCAGAAATGGCCAGAAATGTTTCAGAGATGAACAAAAAAACAGAAATGTTTCATTATTTTAATTAGAAACTGAAGATCAATTACACACATCCACTCCTTTCATTTTCTTTGAATTAGACCTGCGTTTATGATCTGAGCCTTACATTTAATAAATGCCCAAAGGTACTGTTGAGCAAGGTACTGTACCCATCACTGATGCTGAATATTGCTGCTCCCTGCTGCATGCTGTGTATGGATGAAAAGCAGTGCTGGGCTGTGTTTGTGTCTCTGTATTTGAAACATGTTCTCCTTTCTCAGAGGCAGGATCACTCCTCTCACTCTCGGGACTGATTATGTAGCAAAACAGCTCAGTAATGAAAATGTTATGGTCAAAAGCAAAAGTTATGAGTGGATGATGTGTTTTTTTTTAAAGTCCTAAGTGAACATAAAAACACATCCTGTCATATGTTTTACTTTTTAAAATCATACTTTACACATTAAGAAGATGCAAGTGTAGAATTACTATTTATGCTTTGAGTTTTACATTTTAGAGGAAAAATCAACATAAGTTATGACGAGTAAACAGACGTTTAATTTATGTGTTCATTAATGGAATCTTTAAATGTCCTAAATATTAACTCTACCGTCTTTATGTAGATCTTCCCAAACCTACACTGAGAGCAGAACCAGAGGGAACTGTGTTCACTGGAGAGTCAGTCACTCTGAAGTGTGAGATTAACCCTCAGGATGGATGGACATTTCAGTGGGAGAAGAAGAATCAGGGGGGTCAGTGGACTCCAGTTAAACCATCTGCATATGAAACTGTTAAAAAAGAAAATCTCATCATCAGTACAATTTCTGTGTTTGATGGAGATCAGTATCAGTGTAGAGGAGTCCGACAAGACAGACCAACATCATCACAGTCCAGTAACACTGTTACACTCACTGTAAAGGGTGAGTTCATTACTATTAAACATCATCATTAGTACAAATACAGTGTGTGTGTGTGTGTGTGTGTGTGTGTGTGTCTGTCCCATGTACAGAAACTGTACAAGACTACATGTTACAGCTGTTTTAAAGGCACTATTGCTGTGTGTCTATCAGACAGTCATGTACATTTACATTTACGGCATTTAGCAGACGCTCTTATCCAGAGTGACTTACAACAGTGCTTTATTTCCACATTAGATCATCATCATCTTGGTAACCAGCACAGATCAGTAACTGCTGATTAGCTATTACCACCTAAGTAACAAACTAAGAGCCCTTGTGACAAGTATACACCATACACTTTTTTTTTTTTTTGGACAGGAAAGAGAGTAGAGATTTTTTGGGGTAAGAAGGAGCAGGGGCAGGAGAGTAGATGGTTTGGGAGGGTTAGTCCCTCAGAAATTCTGTGAACAGGTGGGTCTTTAATTGATGTTTGAAGACAGCGAGGGACTCCGCAGTTCTGACCATCAGGGGGAGTTCATTCCACCACTGAGGGGCCAGAACTGAGAAGAGTCTTGATGCTTGTCTTCCTCTGTTTTTCAACGGTGGGGGTTCAAGGCGAGCAGTGCTTGATGGTCTGAGGGGATGAGAAGAGACACGATGTTTGATTAGAGCCGACAGGTAAGATGGTGCAAGGCTGTTAGTAGCCTTGTAAGTGAGAGATAGAGTTTTAAACCTGGTACGAGCAGCCACTGGGAGCCAGTGTAGATCCCGCAGCAGAGGAGTGGAAGAAGAGAACTTGGGATGGTTGAAGACGAGTCTTGCAGCAGCGTTTTGAATCAGTTGTAGTTGTCTTGTTGCCTTCAGTGGAAGACCTGCCAGAAGAGAGTTGCAATAGTCCAGTTTCGAGATGATCAAGGACTGGACCAGCAGTTGGGTTGCCTGGGTGGTGAGGAAAGGACGGATTCTTCTAATGTTGAAAAGAAAGATTAAGAACATGGGAGGAAAAGGAGAGCTCGTTGTCGAAAGTGATTCTTAGCAGATCTAGATGGGATGAGAACGAACCGCCAAAGGAGATGTGAAGGTCCTGACGCGGTGTTTGATGGCCTTACAGGTAGAGAAGTTCAGTCTTGTTAGGGTTGAGCTTGAGGTGGAGGGCTTTCATCCATACAGAGATGTCAGCCAGGCAGTTAGAGCTCCTTGCTGTACTGACATTAAAATGAGAGAGCGACCCTGAGTTTGTTCATCAGACAATATCCTACTTTCTCTGTTTAGTTTCCTTTTTCTTCTTAAATGTGTTTGATTCCCAGTTTAAACATCCCTCACCTTATAGTTCAGTGAAGTGCTGCCCCCTTGTGGTAAAAGTCTAGATGGGTTTGTTAAACTGAGAAGAAAGTGAAAGTGAAAGTGACATCTTCGTTATTGCGAGGTCACAGCACAGCACACAGTGAACCACAGCGAAATTGGACCTCTGCATTTAACCCATGCACACAACACCGTGCAGCAGTGGGCAGCTATTGAAAGCGCCCAGGGAGCAGTGACAGGGACGGTACCTTGCTCAAGGATACCTCAGGGCAACCTATTGGTGAGGGAATCAAACCCACAATCTTCTGATGCAGGGGCAACTCCCTAACCACTAGGACACCTCACCTGAAAGTGAACTAACAAACACCCAGGACAGTCCAGAAGATTTAACTCTCACTACAATTTATAATGTTGATAATGATGGTGGACAATAAAACACCACATCTTCACTAAAGACAGTGTTCAGACAGTCTGACCTTCCAGCATAATAATAACAGCAATAACAATAACAACAATAATAATAACAGGGCAGCGGTGGCCTAGTGGTTAGGGCGGCATGATAGGGGGTTAGTACCCCTTCCCAATAGGTTGCCCTGAGGTACCCTTGAGCAAGGTGCCGTCCCCGTCACATTCCTCCCTGCAATGGGCTGGTGACCTGTCCAGTGTGTGTCCCCCGTCCTTTGTCCTGTGTGAGCTGGGTTGGACTCCAGCACTCCCCCGTGAGCCCACTTGGGACAAGTGGCAGAAAATGACTGACTGACAGACAATAATAATAACCATCATCATCATGATAATAATAATAATATCATGATGATGATAACAACAATAATAATGTTAAATATGATACTATATAATACTTATTTTATTAGATCACTAAACACACAAAAATACATGGAGTACTTATTTTTACTTGTAACGTTTATTGGACTATTGAGTTTTAAATTCTTATGATATAATTTTTTAACCTGAAGAGTGACCTTAATGCTAGTAGAGAGTTCATACACTCACTGAAAACAATAACAAAAATTGTTTCTTCTTTAAACAGGGAAACCAATACCTGTGGTGACCAGAAATCCTAAACATCGATTCAGAGGAGAGACTGTCAATCTCAGCTGTGAGATACAGAGAATAGAAGGGATTGAGTGGAGCTACAGCTGGTTTAATGAGGGATCATCCAGTTCTGTCAGTGATGAACAGGATTATATAATCAGTTCTGTTCAGATCTCTCACAGTGGTAAATACACCTGCAGAGGAAGAGTGACAGGAAGTTCACGCTACACACACACCAGTGCTGCTGTTCCACTGACTGTATCAGGTGAGTGTGATCATTTCTTCAGTGTTCATTCAGCTCAGTATCACATCAGTACAGATGTGAACAGATGTTCAATATATGTTTAACAATAGAAGTGACTCTAGATGATGACAGAGTTTAATGAGTGATGATTTCTTTATCTTGAAGGACACAAAGGTGGAAAATGCAGTAATAATACATAAACAACAAGCATTCCAATCATTTCTACTAAACATTATTACCAATGTAATGTCTGTGTGTGTGTGTGTGTGTGTGTGTGTGTGTGTGTGTGTGTGTGTGTCAGTTGTTACATTATTTAAATTATTAATGAAGCTGGTCTAGTCGATGTTTAGAGGATGATTACAATCAAAGTTGATTTTAATTTAAGGAGGATTCACTGTTGTGGGTTTCTTGCAGGAAAGACTGAGGTTTTACTCAATAGACAATTTGTTTGAACTCATTTCTGTTCTCACACTGAGGAGTAACATCATTTAATGTAGTTTTATTAAATAAATTCAAATTAAGTCATTTCCTTTGAGTGAAGAGAAAAAAGTGATCAGGGATTGTTTTCTCGTGGAGTGTGTTTTTATTTTAATGAGGCATTTTGTTCCTGTTTCAGTAACAGTGTTCTTTATAACACACAGAGTGTTAATCTGAGAGTTTTTTGAAAAACTGTGAATCAGTAACAGTTAAGAGTTACGACTAAATTGTCTTTATTTCTGAAAAAGTTCATACACTCACAGAAAACAACTAAAATGAACTTCTTTTAACAGAAAGACCAACACCTGTAGTGAAGATAAAACCTGAACATCCATTCAGAGGAGAGACCATCACTCTCAGCTGTGAGATACAGAGAATAGAAGGCATTGAGTGGAGCTACAGCTGGTTTAAGGAGAGATCATCCAGTTCTGTCAGTGATAAACAGGATTATATAATCAGTTCTGTTCAGATCTCTCACAGTGGTAAATACACCTGCAGAGGAAGAGTGACAGGAAGTTCACGCTACACACACACCAGTGCTGCTGTTCCACTGACTGTATCAGGTGAGTGTGATCCTCTCTTCAGTGTTCATTCACCTCAGTATCACATCAGTACAGATGTGAACAGATGTTTAATTTGTGTTTCATTAACATAAATGACTAAATGATGATGATGGATGTTTGTCACTTTATTTATTCCAGCAACAGTTTTCCAAAAAAAAAAAAAAGAAAAATAACAGGAAATTTAGTAACAATATAAATACAGTATTAATATAATACACTAAACAAAAATCTGATACTCTACAAAAATACAAAACTATACACTAAACAAAGGACAGTACAAAACACAGGATGAGATAAGCAGACATCAAAGTTTTAATCAACTTACTTAAAACGTTATTAAAATGAATCAAAGGTGTTAACATGTTTTACATAAAGATTATAAGGTATTGAACAGAATCTCTTATTATGAGAGACTCTCTGTGAGAGGTGTTGGTGCAGCTTCTACAAACGTAATGCATTACAAATAGGAGAAAATATGTATTTCTTTTTATGTAGTGTTTAAATCTGAAGATTAATCAGATATTTGGGTTTGGAGCTTCTGACCTCTTCAGGTTTCATTCTTGGGTTCTCACCCAGTTTCTCACTGTGTCTCATTTTGTCTCACTGTGTTTGGGATTGATCACATCATTACATATTTGATAAAACCTGGTCAAGATCACAAATAAACACAGAACAAGTCTAAAGGATAGTTTTACATGAATTACCTACCAAAGGAAACTTCTACCCTCACTATCAAACTGAGACAAAATCAGGAAGAAATCAGTGTAAACTGAATCAATTCTTCTTCACTGGCTGTAAAATCATGAAGATATTTACAGGATATTAACCTCACCTCATATAAACAAGCATTTACAACAACAACACGAAACCAGTTTTACAGAAAGTCTCAATCTCACAATCACTTCACAACACCTGAGATCACCAGCAGTCACTTTACACACTTTCATTCTGAGATTGTCAGGCTGGTCAGGGAACCAGAACCACAGAGGAACACATGTCAGAACCAGAGCAACACCTCCAGCAGCTTCTTCTCATCCATGTAAATTTTAAAGAGGAGCTTCTCCTGGTGGTGATCAATTCTCACCTGTAATAAACTTTGACTTGAGTTCCAATATTTACTTTTTATTAAGTCATTCTCTGTATTGTGCTCTGCATAATAGTTTGGGTGAAACTGAATTATTAATATAATTGTAGTGTGAGTAAAGTCTGTAGTAAAGACTCTGAGAGCAGTGTGTGAAATCTGTCATTTCATGATCTGAACTGTGTGTTTTATTTCCAACTGCAGAAAATCCTAAACCTGAACTCACATCAAGCCATAAAGGAGCTGCACTGATAGGAAACCCAGTGACTCTGTACTGTAAGCTGGACCAGTCTACTGCATGGAGGTTCTACTGGTCCAAACAAACACAGAACCCTGAGAATGAGACCAGCACTGACACACACTCCTACACCATCAGCTCAGTGAGTGTCTCTGATGGAGGCGAGTACTGGTGCAGAGCTGGGAGAGGAAACCCAGTCTACTATACACACTACAGTGATGCACTCTGGGTAAAGGTTACTGGTGAGTAGAAGATGTTCTGGTGTTTAATATGATGCTGTAAAACAGCAGAGAGCTGCAGTAACATGTTATATTATGTTGTTTATGTCATTATGCCTGCATCTATTCATGAGTGTTTATTTGCTGTGAAGACTGGAAAAAACAGCTTTGGCACAGGTTAAAAGAGAGGCACTGTTAAAATTAGGTTATTTAATGTGTGTGTGTGTGTGTGTGTGTGTGTGTGTGTGTGTGTGTGTGCATGTATGTGTGTGTGTGTATGTGTGTGTGCATGTGTGTGTGTCCGTGTGCGTGTGTGTGTGTCAGTTCACGATCTGCTGAAACTGTTTCACCCCAGTGTTCTCAAACAAATAAATAAATAAACAGACTGCTCTATAGAGACCAATACATATGTCAATTTAAACCATATTGTCAGTTGTTTACTATTTAATGTTTGCTGCATAATTCTTACTAATTGGGAGGAATTAGGAATTCTTCCTAATCCACACTATTTACAATAGGACTCACTCAGATGAGAAGTATAAAGTTAATGTTCAGTTATTTTACCTACACATCATACCTACACATTTTACCTACACATTATATGGTCAACAACAAAAAGAATTATGATAAATCTTGATATTAACTTGATTGAAATTTAAATTATGCATGTTTTTTTTCAAAGCAACTGATGCTGTGGTTCCAATAAACATCTTTTCTATTTCTGCTGAAAGCTATTATTTTAATTAGTATGATCTATATACAGCAGAAAGCAAGGAATGTCTTTGGTCTATTTTTCAGACCTATCTTCTGATCATCAGTCCCAGCAGAACTCAACACTTTAGTGGAGACTCTGTCTCACTGATCTGTGAGGGACAGAGAGACTCTACTGGATGGAGAGTGAGACGATACACACACAGTGAGAAGGTGTCAGATTGTTCATCAGGCTGGGGATCAGTTACAGGTTCTACATGCAATATCAGCTCCCTCAACACATCCCACACTGGAGTGTACTGGTGTGAGTCTGAATCTGGAGGGAGCAGCAGTCCTGTCAACATCACAGTACACAGTGAGTCTACACTGATATTATAACTGATATACACAACTAATAGGATTAGGGGCAGCGGTGGTTAGGGTTAGGGAGTTGGTCCCAGATTGGAAGATTGTAGGATTCCCTCACTAGTAGGTAGCCCTGGGGTACCCTGAGCAAGGTACCTTCACTGCTCCCCGGGCGCTTTCAATAGCTGCCCCATGCTGCATGTGTGTATGGGTGAAAAACACAAGTTTAATTTTGTTGTGTTGTGCTGTGCTGCTTTTCAGAATGACAAGGGAAGGCACTTTCACTTTAGAGAGAATTATTTTTAAATAACTGATAAATGTGTTTTAAAGTTTTAGAATCAGAGTCAGTTTTAGAATCAGTTTTATATATTGCATATTATTTATATATTATGTATTGTTGTTATTTCAACAGCTGTAGCGCTACAAGAATTCTCTCTCTCTCTCTCTCTCTCTCTCTCTCTCTCTCTCTATCTCTCTATCTCTCTCTCTCTCTCTCTCTCTGTCTGTCTCTCTCTCTGTGTTAGATGCAGGATCTTTGTACTCAGTGCTCAAACTGCTCAGTAGTTCAATTGCAGCGTTTCCATATCTGCTGGTGTCCATTGTTCTGGGAGTTAAATGTTACAGAGCTCAAGGTGAGAACTCACAGTCTCAAACCTACTTTAAAACATTTCTTTATCAGACTAAAGACTAAGACTAATATTGTTTTAAATTCTTTTTAATTTGATGTATTTCATTTGGAACAGACTCTTAATTTTCTTCTTTTCTGCTTTATGCTGCATTATTTAGCTATTTGTTCCTGTTTATTTTATACATAAAATATAATAAATAGTGTGAAATAAATAAACATTTTGGCTGTTCTTAATATATGAATGTATATCTTAAAACCTGGTTAATCTGAAATGATCATCATTGTTTGTTTCACAGTTGAATCTGATGAGCTGGACTAATCATGAACAGTGGAAGAACCTGCAGCTTGTTGCTATGATGAGTCCTGAAAGTTTAAGATCAGGATGATACTTCTCACTGTGCCTTATGTGCCTGGATTTGAGGTCATGCCTCCTTGCAGATCAGCATAACATGCTTTAAGGACTCTGTATATTTACATCCCTTTTCGTAATACAGTGTACAGTAAACAACCAATCAATCAAGACAAAACAACAAAAAGTATGAAAAGGGTCAAAAACATTTTTTACATGAAGCAGTGCACCATTTTAAATTTTTTCAAAAGTTTTAGGCAGGTGTGAAAAAAGGCTGTAAACAAAGAATGCTTTCAGAAATATAAATAATGATTGTTTTTTTTTAATGCAAAATGCATAATATTTGGTTTTACATCCTTTTGCCTTCAAACCAGCATCAATTCTTATAGGTACACTTGCACAAAGTCAGGGATTTTGTAGGATTATAGTCGGTGTACAATCAACCAATTTTACCAAACAGGTGCTGATGATCATCAATGTCACACGTAAGTTGAAACACAGTCATGTTTGGAACAACCTACCAGCCGAGTTCCTTCAAAAACTGTGTGCAAGTGTACCTAGAAGAATTGATGCTGGTTTGAAGGCAAAAGGTGGTCACACCAAATATTGATTTGATTTAGATTTCTCTTTTGTTCATTCAATGCATTTTGTTGAGTGATGAAAATAAATGATTAACACTTTCATTTTTGAAAGCATTCTTTGTTTACAGCATTTTTTCACACCTGCCTAAAACTTTTGCACAGTACTGTAAACTAACAGGATTCCAGAAAGTGTAAAACTGTCGTTTAAATCGATTAAGGCCAAAATTTCATCTTTTCTAGCTTAAGAAATGTTATTGTGGAGGTCGAGTGGTTGGGTGCTTGCCAATGAACCTCTGTCTCAAGACATCCCAAGTTCAAATCCCATCTCTTGCACTACAACTACTGGGTCCCTTAACCCTGAGTTGCTCCAGGGGGACTCTCCCTGTAATTAGGACATGAAAGTTGCTCTGGATAAGAGCGTGTGCTAAATGCTATAAATGTAAATGCTTTAGGTCAGTAAATCACATTTATGGTGCTGTGCTGGATTTCCACTCCAGCAATCTTCTCCTTCTAGTTTAAAGACACACACACAAAGGAATTCTGTCTCTTAGGTGATGCTGATACTCCAAAATTGGCCATTTGAAATTAGCGTTTTATGTCTATATTAAATGCTATGGATAAGGATTCAAAAATTGTTGAACAAAATCTGTTAACTGTGATATATTTAATATGTGTGTTATAATCTGTGGTATGAGCTGAAAGACAGTTATAGATTTGAATTTCTGAGCTAATAGTCGTCCAGTTTATCCTCATGTTCGTACATGTAACCCCTAGTTCTTAACAGATTTTTAATTTCTTGTTTGGTTTGTTGATATTAGGTTATACTGTGACTGTAGGTTCAGTCTTTCTTTATAGAGTTCTGGTGAAAGAGATTCAAAATATTTTCAGTTAAGTTCTAATAAAGATCGGATCAACTGATGATGTTCCTGCTGCTGTAGTTTATTTCCATGTGCTGAATATGATATTAGTTCACCGCTAATGACAGTTTTAAGTGTCTCCCATTGGACGTTCTGTTGAGGCTGATGGAAATATAAGGTCAAGGATAAAGTTTGCGTGATCTGATTCTATGATGGCTGAATAATCTGTATTTCTCACACGGGGAAGCAAGGTTTTATCAATAAATGTAGGATCTGTTCCTGAAAATGAAGAGTGTACACAAGAAAAATATTTGAGTCATAAATGTAGATGTAGCTTGAGACACTGAAACTGGATTAGATTGATCTAGTCTTGGATCTGTTACACAGTTAAGGTCACAATTAAGTTCACCACCTTTTAAATCAGGGAGCAAAGAAAATTATCCTATTAATGTAGGATGGAGTAACTGGTGCTCTCTCTCGTTAGAGAATTACAATTATTGTCTATAATCAGATATATTTTTGGTGTTTAGCCATTTAAAATGGTCATCATGCCATAGATCAAGATATCCGACTTCCTTGTTCTCATAAACAGACATAAAAAAGGTCCTTTATTTATACACAAGCATGATCGTGTTTTCTGCTTCTGGGTTCAGTATATTTAATAATTACAGTAGAGTTATAGTTCTGTCTGGTTCTGGATGTTTCTTCTCTGAATATCTGGATTTTAAATGGTCTGCTCTGGTTTTGTTTTTCTTATTTACCTCCAGAAACTGCAGGGCTGTTTATGCTCTTACAGGGTTGCCAGGTCAGGCTAGTTCACCTCCAGTTTTTATTGCTATTTATGAACATTTTGTTGAATTTCTGTCATTAAAACACAACAATAAACCACAAACTGACTTTTTTACTCCAATCCTTAGTCTGCTTCTTCATTAACGCAGCCTCTTGATCACATCACTAACTTTACACACACACAACACAGCTCAGTTTCAGTTTCTCTTTCAGTTTTATGTTATCAGTTCATAAAAAGCTGCTGCAGTTTGGAGAGAGAAGCTACAGATGACTCTGGACACTCTTCTACTGTTCAGGTGATTCTTCTAAAATGAGCTGAGCTGCTGTTGTGCTCTGGGTGAGTTTGGGGGAACTTCTCTGTTTGGTGGTTAAACTGTGTCAGTGAGGAGCAGTGATGGCTGAGAATCTTATTTCAGACAGTAGATGAACACTTTACAGCACAAGCAGCTGCAGTGATGAAGTTTAGATTGGAGTCTGTTTACCTTTAACCAACATCAACTCCATCTCCACCACATTACAGTCCCTAAAATAATACATTTATAACTGCAGATCAAACACACTCCTCACAGTGATCTGTGCTGCAGCGTTTTATTACTATTATTATTTTTATTATTCATTTTTGTTTGATTCAAACTGACTGCCTTTTTCAGGATCATGAGACTGACAGTTAATAGAAGCTGGTGTCCAATCACATGTGATCTGATCAATGAACAGACATGGTGGACAAAACCCCAAACGGAAGGACAGTGAAGGTGTTTTAAGGTGGAGGAGCTGAATCTCTAAACAGCGCACAGGTGACGTTCAGCTCCGAACTACTGACTCTCAGTGACGTCATCTGAAGGGGCCAGTAGAGACGCACGAGAGAGAGAGAGAGAGAGAGATCATTGCTTTTACAGTTGTCATCAGTGTGTGTGTGTGTATGTGTGTGTAAATTTGGGCTGAAATGCTTTATGAATGATGAACACAGTGTTACAGAGTGCAGGAGTGTGTAGACAGTTTCTCTTATTCTGCAGCTTTTCTTCCAGTGACTTTAGCGCCATCTAGTGGTGGCCGACAGACCAGACTCTCTTTATTTAACCCTCATAAGGATGTGGACATGTTAAGGGTGGAGGTGGTCTAGTTGTAGGGTACTTACTTATTGATCAAAAGGTCCCAGGTTGGAATCCCTCCTCCAGCACTACCACCACTGGGTTCCTGAGCAAGACCTTTAACCCTGAGCTCCTCCAGGAGGACCGTCCCTGTAATTAGGACGTGGAAGTCACTCTGGATAAGTATGGATCCGTCTCTCTGTCTGTCTGTCTGTCCCAAACAGGGTTGCGCTGGTGTCCAACCCAGCACACACAGGGCGAGGACGGGGGACGCACCCTGTACAGGTCACCAGCCCATCGTAGGGGGGAGTGGGACGGGGATAGCAGCTTGCTCAAGGGTACCTCAGGGCAACCTTTTGGGAAGGGGTTCAAACCCCCAATCTTCCGATCATTTGGCCAACACCCTAACCACTAGGCCACCACTGCCCCTTTGCAAAATGCATAAAACGGTAAATTTAGACTGGCCAGAATCTGTATATACACTTTAATAACTGTTTATGTGGTGAATATTTCATCCAAAAAGTGAAGGGGTTTTTTTTTTTTTTTACATCAAAAAGCCATAACATTTAAATATTGTTGAGTAATAAAGTGAACATCATTGTTTGAGTCTTTTCAGTGTCAGAAGTCCAGCAGTGGTATTAATTAGACAGTCAGTGATAAAATGATAACAGGTGATAAAAAATGAACAAACATAAAGATCTGACATTCATGTGGACGTTATTCTGACATGGAGCAACACTTATGAACCAAATTCAGCCTTTAATAACAGCGATATTCTCTAATAGCAGTGACCTCTTTCAGAAGGATAATGCACCCTGTCACAGTGGAGAAACTTCAGGAATGATTTTAGGATCATAAATCGTTCAAGATGTTGACTTGGTCTCCTGACAGTGCTGAGAAGAAGAAGCGGATGATGTGCATTGAATTAAAGAAATTATCAAAGCACGTGACCAAGGTGTGTGTGTATGTATACAAAAATAAAGTGTATGTGTGGAGCTCAGTGTTCTGTGTATTAAAGTTTAACTGGCTAGAAAGTGTAAAAAGTGAAAATAGAAGAAAATGTCCAGTGTAAATGAAGATCTTTTGTATAAAGTTGTAAACCCTTCTGTTAGTGTTTGTACTATGCAGTGCTGGAACACACTGAGAGTGGATACTGTGGGGTTTATATTCACTCCTCTAGGCAGGCCTGAGTGAACGTCTTTGTACAGTCATGTTCCTCACAGTGCACAGGATAAACAGTAGGTGGCAGAAAACACTTCATTACTAATCCTGTTCACCTTCATTATCACTTGTAGTGTTTAACATCTTTACTTAAGTTAAAAAAAAGCAGTTTGTGTTTCTGTCTGTGAAAAGACTTCTGAGAAAGTGTGTAACGAGTTGTGGTTTGCCTTTAATCTATTTGTAGGTTTGAGGACGAGCTGCTAAAAGGCCTTTTGCTCTGCTCGTCACTCTAGAATCAAAGTACAGTGTGAACTAAAATACAGTTTTACAAAAAAAACAAACTATTTTTGAGCTTCAAAGAAAGGAAACAAACATGAATTAAAATAAAATGAAACCAATTACACCATTTCTGCTCTATATTGAATCACATCACTTCATCACACATGGCATTAATCATCTTCTAAATCATTCTAATCATCAGCTTCATCACTACACTAAAAACATTATCATCATCACTGTCTGCAGCACTGTGGACAGCCAGTGGGGGCTTTTCAGCACAGCAGGATCAGGAGAACAAGGTCAGCGTTTAATGGTTAAAAGTCTCCCCATCTCACAGAGCAATGATGGGGACGATGCCCTGCTTAGGGGTACAGCAGAATAACCTGCTGGTCCAGGAACAATGTCTTTCGAATTATGGGTCCTGCCATGCAGCTATGGTCTTGTATCTTCTGTCTGATGATAACAAAGAGAACAGTCTACATGATGGATTCCTGGGGTGAGCCAAGATGTTGATATGCCTGAATGCCAGAATTTGTTACCAGTTATTTGTGGTGCCTCCTCCGTAACTCTTTGTATTGATTTGTGACTGTGGGCAAAACATTCTGTTATATTGTTGACATTTATTCATGAAAAAGTTGTTTTTCAAATCAGAGCTTTCTTGACTTTTGAGTTCATTTGTAATGACGAGACCACATGTTGACCACTTCAACCTCAGAATTATCATGTGCTTTGGCAGGTGTTCACCCCTTTGCTCTCTGCTAAAGTGCATAATCATCAATTTTACTGTTGTTGGGAGAGAGGATGTTGACCATCTGGGGCTGCCTGTTTTGGAGTCAAATATCCAGCTGCAGATAAAGATCTACAGTCAGTTTAGAGGTGATCTATGGTCACTGAAGAGCATTCTCACATTTGCAGTCCCTTCTCCAGGTGTGTAAGTGAATTATGTGGCCCTTTTTGATTTGAGTTTAAACTGAAGAGTCCAAGGTGTCACAAAGGTAGGAGCTAATGTGGGCTTTTTTTTTAGTAGAGGCACTTCATTGCAACAGCGCAGTAGTGACTTGTATACTTGACAAGTCTTGAAGAAGGTGGGAACCTTGGACTGATTCAGGACGAGGCTAAAGATATTGATAAATACCTCCACAGATGGTCACAACACACCCTGTGGGACTGGCCTGGGATACTCTCTGGCCTAGAGCAGTAGAGCAATATGGAGGAATGAACAGTTTTTTTTTCCTCTTATGTGTGTGATGATGATCACATGTACAAAATATGATTCCGTTCTCTGCTGTATAACTACATGAACTGATGGCCTTTGTGAGGTCAAATCTGACCCCATTTAGGTGTCAAGCTGCCCTGAGTGGAAGGCTGATCTATAATTTAAGTTTAGCATAGATCTCTTAGATGATCCTGGGATCTCCAGTTTTGACTGGTGCAGAAATTGGCTTTATGAACTACACATTTCTACTGGTATTGGTTTCAACCAGACCTTGAGGCCTTAGCTGTTCTTCCAAAACCAGACATTCAATGTTTTTCTTTGAGACCACAATTGTGGAGTTCCAGCCTTAAAAGAAAAAAATGCAGTTGAAATATTGAAGTAAAAAGAAAAAAAGAAAGAACAAGTAAAACTGAACTTTAATAATGAACCACGTACTATTATAATAAGAAACATCAGTATTATGAAGAACACTGCAAAACAGCTACCACTAGCTGGTGTCACTGAATGAACACCAGAACAAGCAGGTGGTGAAAGTGAAGTGAAAGTGACTGTCATTGTGAAACAGCATGCAGTGAACCACAATGGAATGCAGCAAGGGCGGCTATTTAAAGCGCCCAGGGAGCATTGATTGGGATGGTACCTTGCTCAGGGGTTCCTCAGGAAAATGTATGGGTCTGAGAATCAACCCCATGACCTGGGGCCTAGTGCCTGACCACTAGGCCACCACTGCCCTATTGCAGACATTGCAGTCACACAGTGACCTTCCCAGGATATTCAGACACACTAATACCAAACAAGGCACCACAAAGGTTTCTTTTGAGTGATTCTGAAATGAAAAATGTAGTTTTCAACAGTGCTGTAAAGAACTGTAAATGAAATGTAAGGTTGTAAAAAAAAATTTAAACATTTGAACAACTTTCACAGAATACATTTACAGCATTTTATCCAGAGCGACTTACATGTCCTAATAACAGGGACAGTCCCCCTGGAGCAAGGGTTAAGGGTCTTGCTCAGGGACCCAGTGGTGGTAGTGCTAGAGGTGGGATTCAAACCAGGGACCTCTTGATCCAGAGGTCCGTAGGCAACTACCCTACCACTAGACCACCGCCACCCCAATAGAATAGAAGAGTGTTTTTCTAATGCCAGAGTTCTTTTCTGAACATTTACATGATGCACTCTGTAAATGTCTGTAAATTTAAAAAACTTCTTCCATCACATCTCATTTACAAACACAGTTAGTTTACAACCATCCATTCTGTGCTCATTTAAGGAATTAAAATTGTGGCTTTTCTTGCAAAAACAGAATGATGACCATGGAGCGCAGAGACAGAAGTACAACACAAAGTGCTCTACAGAAATGATATCTTAGAAAGAGAAACACAGATCTCTGTTCAGAACATTGTAAGAATGGCTTCACTGAAGAACTATTATAGGTTAATCGCTCTTCCGTTGAATGTCTCTTTAAAAAAACCTTCACATGTGAGTGTGAAGCACCTTTTAAAAGTTGGATGAGGTGCATAATTTACATAAGTTAAATTAAGTTACATAAGTTACATAGAGGAAAAACATCTTTCCATCATTTTAAGAAGCTTCTCACACATATCTCATTTCTCATCAGTCAAAGCACTTTTGTGGCTCCTATTTTTAAATTGTTGGAACATCACACTGATCACAAAATGACCTTCAGCCTGTGTGAGAGCAGAGGGGAGTTATTTAGAGGCTTGTGGTTTGGCTGCTATTCTATAGTAGATATGACATGTTCAATTTCTGAGGAACTGAAACTCAGTGAGGTAGAGTGTTCAGTGCAGAGGGGCCTACACCAAGGTGGTCATTTTATACAGCATTACATTTCCATTACATATACATCATAAATAAAGCAAAACAAAACAGAAAAAGCAAAACAGAAATCAGTTCTCAAATGTTCTCAGTAATCAAGGGTCCTCTCTGAGTCACACAGTGGACACTTGCTGCCACCCAGCAGGCAGAAACAGGGTCACACAGCAAAAAGACACACGCGGCCCTCAAACAGTCCCACAATTCAGAAAATCACACATGTGCACCATTCAGATTATGTCCAGAAAAAAGAGAGAGGAGCTCAGTCTTATTTCATGAGTCTCACCAGCACAAAAGTTTTAAGTGACGATCAGTTTGCAGTTCTTATAAAAACATGACGTGATGAAGCGTGTTTAATGACAACCTGCACGCAAACCAGATCACATTTGGGAAGATCAACACCATCAAGATATTTTAGCATCACAAACAGAAGCAGATAAAGATCTGTTGTATCAGAGTTTCTTAAAACATGTTACCAAATTTGGACACAAACACACTCACACGCACACACACACACACACACACACACACACACACACACACACACACAATCCAATCACTAACTTACCCAAACAAGTGAACACAAATGCACAGCTTCATAAATGAAGATTATTTATGGGAACAACTGAGATGCTATAAAGAGTTTGTTAAATACGACCAGAAACATCAGCAGACTTTCACATAAATAGAAAAGTAGATCCCTGTAAAATGAATTAAATAAGAATATTATACCCAGCCTTTTATTTATTGAGGAAAATCCTCAGATTACAATATTACTTACTGGGTAGAGGCAAAAGTATGTGAACCTGTGTTTAAAACTACATGTCATTACTCCCATGTGCAGCAATAACAGCAACTAAACATTTCCAGTAACTTCATCACTTTTTGGGCAGCAGTGGTCTAGTGTTTAAAGACTAGAACCCAGGATTAAAAGAGAGTGTGTTTGAATCCCAGACCAGTAGGTTGCCTTGAAGTACCTTTGAGCATGATATCAACCCCATCACTGCTCCTCGGGCAAAGGATACGGCGGCCCACTGCAACACAGAGAGTGTATGGATTTAATGTAGAGGATCCATTTCATTGTGGTTTACTGAGTGCTGTATACTCCCAATGAGAAGTAGTCACTTTCACATTCACTTCATCACTTCTGCTCATCACTTTGGAAGATATCTAGCCCCTTTCTCCGTGCAGAGCAACATCAACTCTGGGGTATTGCTGAGTTTCCTCAAATAAACTTTACAGTTAATGTAGTACCTCAACATTTATGTTGAATTAAGGTCAGAACTGTTCTAAGACATTACTGTTCTTTATCACTTTTTGATTCTTCAAGAGAATTGTGAGGCTCTTCCTGCCCACTTTCTCAGGAGATCTAGTTTACATACAGATGTCCTGCCATTTTCCTAGAATTCAGATCAAATTCAGAACTCATTATTCAGTCACTGATGGCAAGCTGTTCTGGCCCCAAGTGCAGCAAAATAGGCCCAAACCATGATTCTACCACCATCATGTGTCACAGGTGGAATGAGGTTCTTGTATTGGAGTGCAGTGCTTTATTTCTCCAAACTGAAAACACATTCAAACCAAAAGTTCTGTTTTGGTCTCATCTTTGCACTAAAATTATTCTAATAGCCTGATGTCTTTGGTCTGATCTTCAGTAAACTGTTGGCAGGCAGAGATGTTCTTTTCAGAGAGCAGTGGTAACTCTGTCATGCCTTCAATTACTGATTAGTTTTCTCCTGATGGTGGACTCATCAACATTAATGTTGTAACGCTGCTGTGGTGCGGATCAGGATCAGAGCCAGAGATCAGGAACTTAACTTTATTTTCCATTGTACTCAGACAAAACACAAGGACCAAAAAACCAAACATTACTTTGAGGCATAGCCTCTGTTAATGAGCCGCGCTCTGTTCTGACTCATTGGGGCTTAAATAGCAGCCCCAGTGAAGCACACCTTTGTCCTCATGAGCTCAGGTGTGCTCAGTCAGAATAGAGCGCCCTCTACCGTACCACAACCGTGACAAACGTAAGCCAGTGTGAGAAAGGCCTTTAGATGTTACACTGGGCTTATTTATGACTTTGGGGACAATTACATGCTTACATACTATTACATTCTATTACAAGTGATGTTTGCTGCTCAGCCACTTCTAAAGAGGGTAACAATGGAACTGAACTTTCTGTCTGTTTTAAACTTTTTTAAGCTCCTCAGTGAAACAAAATATCTGTGAGTGTATCAGCGAGTGATACCACTGACCATTTACAAAATTAATTTATACTGACACTTGAATTGGTTAAATTACCCCCCCCCCCCCCCTTCTCTCTCTCTCTCTCTCTCTCTCTCTCTCTCTCTCTCTCTCACTCTCTTTCTTTCTCACTCTCGCTCTCTCAGGAAGTTCTGATTGTTCAATAAAGTCGGTCAGACAGTCAGACATTAGTGTGTCAGTATGGAGTTCAGAGCACTCACTGTCATTGCTGGTGAGTAAATGCCTTCTTTTTTATTTAATTCATTTTTTTTTCATTTAGAATTGTGTTTATCATGTGTGATGTTTAGAATTCTCTAAACAGAAGAGAATTGTGAACAGAAATATTTAGAACAGAGTGTAAAGTGAACAGAAATATTTAGATTTAGATCATTTTTGTTTCGTTTTTTGTGTTCATTTTAACACCTAATCTTGTTCTCTGATTTTAGTGAGTTGCTGAGATTGTGTTTATTGCAGTGAGTTGTCCGTGTTTAGTCTGCTTAATGTGTGATGAGAGTCATTTCTATCATCCACCCTCCCTTATCACAAGATGTTTTAGATAAACATATAAGAACCATTTTCAGGAATAGAGCATCTCTTTGTCTGAATTCCTTTAGTGTGACCTCTTTCCCCCGAATGTTAAATCTTCTATTCTGCAGTCACTTTATATCACTCTACACTGTTGTTGGATCAGATATTCAGGTTCACTGACTGGTTTTCAGGCTGAATTTGAAAGTTGCTTTGAGATCTTAGCTGTTGAATGGTGATGTTTCAGTGTGTGTGTGATGGGATCTTTAACACTTGGTGTTGATGTTATCTGCTCTCTGGTGTTACTGACTGCTCCACTGGTGGTGAACAGAGCTGTTGTAGACGTGCTATGAATCCCTTTAGTGTCACACAGGGTTTTATGATAAACAAACTTTATAACTGTCACATGTGGGGTGTTTTGGGTACGCTAGAGGGCGCTCTCTATCACATATGAGGTGTTTGTCACATGTGAGGTGCTTTAGGTACGCTAGAGGGTGCTTTGTTCTGACTGAGCACACCTGAGCTCATGAAGGCACAGGTGTGCCTCATTGGGGGCTGACTATTTAAGCCCCGATGAGTCAGAACAGAGCGCGGCTCATTAGTTAGGCTAAGCCTACGTGTAAGGGTGATTTTGGTTTTTTGGATAACTTGGTTTAGACTGCAGTTCCTTGAGTCTTGGGTTTTGATTAGAACTGCAGTCCTTGCTTCTTGTTTTTGTAACTGTGATTAATAAACCTCTGTTCAGAACTCCTGGCTCTGTACTAGCGTCCTTCCGGCACCTCGCCGCCGTTACAGAAATGAGCCGCCTAGACCGGGACACCAGGAGCTGTGAGGAGTGGCTGGAGGAGCTAGAGCGAGCACTGGGAGCCCAGATTGAGGACCTCCAAGCAGGGCTGCCCCTGTGGCAGCCGAGGCGTTGCGATCGGAGCGGTGAAATGCAGAGAGTCACCGCCACTGAGCTCTCGCGGCGACTGGACCTGCTGGATCACTCACTCCAGCTCGCTCCCTCGCTGGAGTTCAACGAACGGCTGAAGGAGTGCGGTCGAGCGGAGAGGGCGGTACGGGCCGTTGTAGAGGTAATGTCATTGGGGCGACCCCTCGAGGAGGAGGCTTCGTTCTGGGTGCAGAAAGACAGAACAAAAACATTTTAGTTGAGCAGCTCCAGGAAATGGAGGCTGAGCTCCTCACCAAGGATCAAGAACTCGGTACACGAAGTCGGGATCTGGCCACCTTGAAAACAAAGTGTAAAAAGTTGGAGGATGACAATGCCTCTCTTCAGGCTGTTACACACCAGCTGCAGGTGAGCCACCAGTTTCAAGTATATTCCCTTCAGGAGGAACTAGCTACAGTAAATGGGGAACTTCAGGAAAAGCAGGCTAGGTACCTAGAACGTGGGAACACAGCCAGCGTGAATAACGATAACACAGTGGAAATAAACGCTTCCTACATCCTGCAACCGGGGAGGTCAACCAAGAAGGCCCTTCGCAGCGAGGAAAGTGGCATCAAAGAGTCGACCCCCAAACCCAGCACCACTAACCAGTCTGCTGCACAGAAGAAGGAGCAGCTCCAGGTTAGCGGGAAGTTTAGAAAGAAAGTTCGAGTACCGATGAAAATCGAACATGAGGGTGCAGTAACCCTTCAGCTGCAGGTGAGGAGACACATGAGCAGAAAGTACTACCTGAAGCTTCTGTGGGCAGCCAAGATTGTTCAACGATATTACAGAGCTAACATGATGATGAAGCAAGAAATGAAGTCTTTGAAGGAAAAAAAAATGGCTGCTGTTCTGCAAGCTGCATTCCGAGGGATGAAGACCAGACAGACTCTGAAACAGAAGCACCAGGCTGCCACTGCGATACAATGTGCTTACAGGGCTCACTGTGCTCGGACACGATATTTATGCATCAAACATATTGTTGTTGCAATCCAGCTGAGGTATCGTTCCACACTTGATGCCAGAACACAGAGAGAGGAATTTTTGAAATTGCGCTCTGCTGCAATGTTCCTGCAAGCCTGCTTCAGAGGTCAACGGGTCAGAAAGGAGGTGATCCTGCACCATCAGGCAGCTTCCCTGATTCAGGCTGCGTTCAGAAGACACAGGGAAGTAGTAAAGTACCAGGCCATAAGGGTGGCAGCCATCAGCATTCAAAGACATTATCGGTCCTACATTAAGGGTAAATTTGAACATGAAAGATTCCAGGTGTTGAGAAGGTCTGCGATACGCATCCAGGCAACTTTTAGAGGTTATGCGGTTCGAAAGAAGGTTTATGCTATGCACAAAGCTGCTACCATTATTCAGGCTGCAGTGAGAGTGCGCCATCAAAGATCTGTCTTCAAGAAACAACGCTGGGCAACAAGTGTTCGTCAGAGGAGGTTCGGAAGGTGGAGACTTGGACTTCAACAAAGACAGAGGTATCAGATGTTTAAACACGTTGCAATTCGCTTGCCAAAGTCATTCAGAGGAAAGCAGGTGAGGGATCTGGCCATACAGATCAGAGCGGCGAGGACAATCCAATCCCACCTCGGCGGTGAACAGATCAGCTGCAGGAATGTTCGGATCGCTGAACAGGAGGAGTTGCTGACAGAACTCTACAGCAGCTGACCGAAAAAGCCTCTATGCCACAGGTGCATCCCTCGGTCGCGAACGAAGGGTTGAGGCACAGGGAAGGGAACACCTGTCTGCTTTCACAGCTGGAGGGGACCAAGGGACTCTTGTCCAGTCGTCAAGGGGAGATCAACGCCAGGGAAACAGAAGGAAAAGAAAAAGCTCTAGCTCAAGACAAAGGTGAGCGTCATGGAAAGAGCAACAAATTCAGAGAGAGAGAGGTCTCCAGAATAAAGGTACAAGCTGTGATGGTTTTCCAAATAGAGAGGCTGGGGAAAACATATGAACAGAGAAACCAAACTGTAAGCCAGACAACAAGGAGAGTTGAGACTCCAACCATTCAGGAGAAACCGGAGACTTAAATAGTCACTATGGAAGAACAGCTGAAGCAGACCAGAGCAGAGCTGAGACGGG
>JABMDN010000900.1:0-37219 GCA_017165825.1 Hepsetus odoe
TTACGTTTCAAACTCCTGGCTCAGCGTTGGCGTCCTCCCTGAACCCCGCCACCGTTACATCCTGACAGGTAGCTGTTAATAACATGTTGTTTAATAAATAATATCTGTAACGGTGGCAAGATGTGGGAAGGATGTCAGTGCAGAGCCAGGAGTCAGGAACATAGCTTTATTCATAATATTAACCAAAACAAAATCCAAGGACTGCAGTTCTAACCCAAACAAGACACAAGGAACTGCAGTCATGACTAAGACAAGTTTCCAAAACTACCATTAACTGTAGGCTTTGCCTAGTGAATGAACCGCGCTCTGTTCTGACTCATTAGGGCTAAAATAGCCACCCCATTTAAGAACACCTTTGCCTTCATGAGCTCAGATGTGCTCAGTCAGAACAGAGCACCCTTTACCGTGCCCAAATCGAAACTCACCTGTTACAGTATCACATGAACATTTATATTTATGGCATTTAGCAGACACTCTTATCCATAGCGACTTCCATGTCCTAATTACAAACACAGTCCCCAGTGGTGGTAGTGCGAAAGGTGGGATTCGAACCTGGGACCTCTTGAGCTATAGGTCCATAGGCAAGGACCCTACCACTAGACCACCACCACCCAATAACACATTTAAAAGCATGATGATTTATAGAAGTGTTGTTTCTCCATCACTGATCCCTCATTTATTGTCTGTTTAGAACAGTATATATAGTGGATAGTGAACCAGTAAACAAGTGGATGATTTACAGTTTAATATTCAGAGCCCAGCACTGGTTTACAGTGCATTATGGGTAATAATATAGTGCACTATACAGGAAATCTGAATTGTCCCCTGAGAATTCCAACACTACAGAACGACCGAAACGCTGAGTAGAAAACTAATTTGTGAGATTAGTGAATTCAGACAGATGGAGTCTCAGGAGTCACTGATCACAGTCTGGATCAGGTATCTTTCTTTATGTCCTTTTGTCGGCCGGGAGGGGATCTGGACTCCTGTATCTCCTCCTGTTATCCTGCAGGAACCACTTTTATCGCTCACTTCTTTCCTCTCTTCCCACAGCTTTACCCAAAACTACACTGATAGCAGAACCAGAGAGAACCGTGTTCACTGGAGAGTCAGTTACTCTGAAATGTGGGATTAACACTTATGATGGATGGACATTTCAGTGGGAGAAACAGAACATGCAGAGAGGATGGACTCCAGTGTCTCAGTCTGAGTATCACACTGTAAACAGAGACACTCTCACCATCAGAGGAGCTTCTGTGATTAATGGAGATCAGTATCGGTGTGGAGGAGAGAGACATTACAGACCAACATCATCACAGTCCAGTAACACTGTTACACTCACTGTAAAGGGTGAATTCTTTACTGACAGTTATACTAATCTAGAATCGTGTGTGTGTGTGTGTGTCCATTGTTACAGGAGCTTTGAGCTTTGAGATCAGAGAGAGAGAGAGAGAGAGAGAGAGAGAGTAGCTATAATAAAAATGGAGGGAAAGTTCAGTCTTTTGAAGGGAAAAGGGAAATCTGTATGAATTGAACTGTGAAAGAGTTTCAGTGGTGAATGTTCTCAAACTTGGCTGAAGGAGAGAGACAAGTTACAGAGTCCGGAAGTGTCAGGAAGCAGCAAATTACAGTGAAGCAGTGAGTTACTCACTGTGTTTGGGGTTAATCACATCATTACACATTTGATAAAACCTGGTCAAGATCAAGAACTAACACAGAAGAATAAAGGATAGCTTACATGAATTACCTACCAACGGAAAGTTCTACCCTCTTTCTCAACCTGAGATAAAATCAGGAGAAAACCTGTTAAAACTGAATCGATTCTCCTTCCTCGGCTAACCAGTTTTACAGAAAGTCTCAATTTCACAATCACTTCACAACACCTAAGATCTCCAGCAGACACTTTACACACTTTCATTCTGAGACTGTCAGGCTGGTCAGGGAACCAGAACCACAGAGGAACACATGTCAGAAACAGAGCAACACCTCCAGCAGCTTCCTCTCATCCATGTTCATTTTAAAGAGTAATGTAATAAACACACAGAGAAACACGCACACTATACTACACGATAATGAACTTTACATTAACTTTACATTACTTTACATTAACTCAACTTCAGTACACAAATACAATCACTGCAATACAATACTTTCTGTGAAACTGGATTATTAATATCATTGTAGTGTGTGTGATCGGAACTGTGTGTTTCACAGCGGTGGCCTAGTGGTATGGGAGTTGCCCCTGCATCGGAAGATTGTGGGTTCAATTCCCTCACCAGAAGGTTGTTACCCAGGCGCTTTCAATAGCTGCCCACTGCTGCATGGGTTAAAGGCAGAGGTCCAATTTTGTTGTGGTTCACTGTGTGCTGTGCTGTGACCTCGCAAAGGGTTTTCACTTTCACTTTTTCACTTTCACTTTCATCTCCAACAGCAGAAAATCCTAAACCTGAACTCACATCAAGCCATAAAGGAGCTGCACTGATAGGAAACCCAGTGACCCTGTACTGTAAGCTGGACCAGTCTGCTGGATGGAGGTTCTACTGGTCCAAACACACACAGAACCCTGAGAATGCGACCAGCACTGACACACACTCCTACACCATCAGCTCAGTGAGTGTCTCTGATGGAGGCCAGTACTGGTGCAGAGCTGGGAGAGGAAACCCAGTCTACTACACTAACTACAGTGATGCACTCTGGGTAAAGGTAACTGGTGAGTAGATGTTCTGGTGTTTAATGTGATGCTGAGAGTCTGTTGTTATGTTGTTTATGTCATAAATCCTGCATCTATTCATGAGTGTTTATCTGCTGTAAAGACACCATGTGGACATTTCTGATCATGACAAAGACTCTCTCTCTCTGTCTCTGTCTCTGTCTCTGTCTCGCTCTCTCTCTCTCTGTTTGTGTGTGTTAGATGCAGGATCTTTATACTCAGTGCTCAGACTGTTCAGTAGTTCAATGGCAGCATCTCCATATCTGCTGTTGACTGTCGTGCTGGGGGTCAAATGTTACAAAGCTCGAGGTGAGAACTCAGTCTCCCCAAGTAGAACAAACAGACTTTGAAACATTTCTTAATCAGACAATATAGTTTATTAATATTGTATTTCATTTGGAAAAATACTCTTAATTTCCTTCCTTTCTGCTTTAAACTGCTTTATTTAGCTGTTTATTCTATACATAAAATATAAATATATAATGATATAAATAAACATTTTGGCTGTTCTTAATATATGAATGCGTATCTTAAAATCTGGTTAATCTGAAATGATCATCACTGTATGTTTCACAGTTGAATCTGATGAGCTGGACTGATCGTGAACAGTGGAAGAACCTGCAGCTTGTTGTGATGCAGAGTGCTGAAAGTTTAAGATAGGATGATACTTTTCACTGTGCTTTATATGCCTGGATTTGAGGTCACGCCTCCTTGCAGATCAGCAAAACACGCTTTAGGGACTCTGTATATTTACATCCCTTATAATAATACTGTATACAGTAAACAACCAAACAAGACAAAATGACAAAGGTATTAAAAGGATCAAAAACTATTTTTACATGAAGCAGTGCATAATTTTTTATTTCTCAATTAGCGTTTTATGTCTATATTAAATTCTTTGAATAGGGATTTAAAACCAATTGAACAAAAATCTGTTAAATGTGATATATTTAATATGTGTGTTATAATCTGGGGTATGAGCTGAGAGACAGTTATAGATTTGAATTGCTGAGATAATAATCGTCCAGTTTATCCTCATGTTCGTACATGTAACCCCTTGTTCTTAACAGATTTTTAAATTCTTGTTTGGTTTGTTGATATTAGGTTATACTGTGACTGTAGGTTCAGTCTTTCTTTATAGAGTTCTGGTGAAAGAGATTCAAAATATTTTCAGTAAAGTTCTAATAAAGATTGGATCAACTGATGGTGTTTCTGCTGCTGTAGTTTATTTCCATGTGCTGAATGTGATATTAGTTCACCTCTAATGAGAGTATTAAGTGTCTCCTGTTGGGCGTTCTGTTGAGGCTGATGGAAATATAAGGTCAAGGATAAAGTTTGTGTGATCTGTTTCTATGATGGCTGAATTCTCTGTATTTCTAGTAAGGAAGTAAGGTTTAATCAATAAATGTAGGATCTGTTCCTGAAAATGAAAAGTGTACATGAGAAAAATATTTGAGTCATAAATGTAGATGTAGCTTGAGACACTGAATCTGGATTAGATCGATCTAGACTTGGATCTGTTACACAGTTAAGGTCACAATTAAAGTCACCACCTTTTAAATCAGGGAGCAAGGAAATGATCCTATTAGTGTAGGATGGAGTAACTGGTGCTCTCTCTCATTAGAGAATTAGATTTATTGTCTATAATCATGACAGTATTTTAATAAATATCTTAAGGAGCATTTTCTGTGTTTAGCCATTTAAAGTGCTCATCATGCCATAGATCAAGACATCGAACTACCTTGTTCTCATAAACAGACATAAAACAAATGGTCCTTTTGTTTAAACAAAAACAAAATCTTATTTATTATTAATTTTTGTTTGATTCAAACTGACTGCCTTTTTCAGGATCACGAGACTGACAGTTAATAGAAGCTGGTGACCAATCACATGTGATCTGATCAATGAACAGACATGGTGGACAAAACCCCAAACGGAAGGACAGTGAAGGTGTTTTAAGGTGGAGGAGCTGAATCTCTAAACAGCGCACAGGTGACGTTCAGCTCCGAACTACTGACTCTCAGTGACGTCATCTGAAGGGGCCAGTAGAGACGCACGAACGAGAGAGAGAGAGAGAGAGATCATTCACCGCGTTTATAATTTTTATCAGAGTGTGTGTGTGTAAACTTGGGCTGAAATGCTTTATGAATGATGAACACAGTGTTACAGAGTGCAGGAGTGTGTAGACAGTTTCTTCTCTTATTCTGCAGCTTTTCTTCCAGTGACTTTAGCGCCATCTAGTGGTGGCCGACAGACCAGACTCTCTTTATTTAACCCTCATAAGGATGTGGACATGTTGGGTGGAAGTCTAGTTGTAGGGTACTTACTTATGGATCAAGAGGTCCCAGGTTGGAATCCCACCTCCAGCACTACCACCACTGGGTTCCTGAGCAAGACCTTTAACCCTGAGCTCCTCCAGGAGGACCGTCCCTGTAATTAGGACGTGGAAGTCGCTCTGGATAAGTGCGTCTGCAAAATGCATAAAAAGGTTCATTTACATATTTTATCAACTGTTGTTTATGTGGTGAATATTTCATTCAAATAGTGAAGTTTTTTTTACATCAAAAAGCCATAGCATTTAAATATTGTTAATAAAAAAGTGAACATCATTGTTTGAGTCTTTTCAGTGTCAGAAGTCCAGCAGTGGTATTAATTAGACAGTCAGTGAACAGGTGAGCTGCTGGAAGCAGGAAAAAAGAACAAACATAAAGATCTGCTGAGAAGAAGAAGCGGATGATGTGCATTGAATTAAAGAAAGAAATGATCGAAAAACATGACCAATGTGTGCGTGTAGTCGACTTGGTGAAGCAGTACGAGCGCAGCACTTCTACAATCTGCACCTGAAACAGACACATTGGACAGGTTTTAATCGACACTCCGCCATGAAAGTGAGGAAAGCGCAGTGACACGGCAATAATCAGCCAATAAGATTCAGTTATTCAGTTCAGCCATTCTCCTCCACCTTCGTCAGAATCTTCACATCATCAGATCTCCAAGGTAAATGCTGTACATTATACTTAATAAAACCAGTTTGTTGCAGTACATTCTATTGTATTGTGTTTTTATACAATATTCATTAGTGATTAGCACATTTTTCTTATTTAAAAATGTAACAAAAAAATGCAGTGTTTATTTGCGTGGTCCAGAATGGATTAAAGGCCTTTCAATGCATTTCAACTCTAAAATGATTTGACATACGAGTAATTTGAGTTACGAACTCCATCACGGAACAAACTGAACTCGTAAATAAACTCATAAACTAAATATTATGGCTGATCGGTGTATCTGGTATAATTTCATCCTCTTTGTTAACAAAATGGCCAAAAAGTGTTCCCTGTTAACCTGCTTTACTAGAATTACTGACAAATTACTCCAGCAAATTAAATCTCCATCCTCAACCCCTGCTGAAAAACACATGTTCTTAAGTCTGTCTGTTCGTGTTTGTTCTGTAAATATAGGAGGTGTTGTGGGGGATTCTGGGTTCAGACCTTCAGGGGACTCAGATCCTCCTGAGAATGACATGCATACAGTGACTTGTGTTCGTTAATACATTAATATTATTATAATCGAGATGTTCTTTTACAACTATAATACTTACTGAAATACTTTAGGAACATGAGTTTTACTACTGAATTCAAAATGGAATATGCTGGATGCAAAAGTATTCAACCCTTTCTCTTCTACAAACCTCTATTCAATCAGCTACACATTCAGAAGCAGCTGAATTAGTGGAGTGGTCTGTGAGAGTGTCTAAAAATAACTGATCAGAATGAATAATCACAGATTTGTAGTATAAAGTGTACTGTTGTTCTTTAAGAAAATGGTATTGTGGGTAATGTAGTTTTGGAGAAGTTTTGTAATCATCCTTTCTAGGTGATTTAAAAAGAAATGAGAGAATATTTACTTGGAGTTGAGCTCATTCTGTGACAGTATTGAGGACATTTGGCCATTTATTGCTCATAATTATTTATTATTTACTACCCGTATAATAATCTGTTACATACTTATCTAATCTCCTGACCGTGGTCTAGAGATTATTATTATTATTATTATTATTATTATTATTATATGTAATTTTTGTTAATAATTTTTGAGGTGCTATGAATACATGGAGATGTAGATGTTATATGTGGTGGTGGTCTAGTTGTAGGGTACTTGTCTAAGGACCTATGGCTCAAAAGGTCCCAGGTTCGAATCCCACCTCTAGCCCTACCACCACTGTGTCCCTGAGCAAGACCCTTAACCCTGAGTTGCTCCAGGAGGACTGTCCCTGCAATAAGGGTATGGAAGTCTCTCTAGATAAGAGTGTCTGCTAAATGCAATAAATGTAAATGTGCTTGCGCCTCCCTGAAAAGGGGTCTAAAATTTGTTTTGTGTCCTGAGATTTGTATTTAAAATTTACAATCTGTAGGAAGCAAATCAGGAGTTTTTCTCAGTTAATTACTTGTTACTGATGTGTGTGTGTGGAGCTCAGTGTTCTGTGTATTACAGTTTAACTGGTTAGAAAGTGTAAAAAGTGAAAATAGATGAAAATGTCCAGTGTAAATGAAGATCTTTTGTGTAAAGTTGTAAACCCTTCTGTTAGTGTTGAACTGTGCAGTGCTGGAACACACTGAGAGTGGATACCGTGGAGTTTATATTCACTCCTCTAGGCAGGCCTGAGTGAACATCACTAACAGTCATGTTCCTCACAGTGCACAGGATAAACAGTAGGTGGCAGCAACCACTTCATTACAGAAGTTCAAAAGTACTTTGTAATAGTCCTGAACTGCTTGAAGTTATTTATCTGGACAGTAATTTTCTGCAGTAAAATCTGTATTATCCTCTTCTTCTTCTTTCAGCTGCTCCCGTTTAAGGGGCACCACAGCAGATCATCCGTTTTCATTTCTTCTAGTCCTCTGCATCTTCTTCCTTCAAACTGATTACCTGCATGTCCTCTCTCACTACATCCATAAACCTCCTCTTTGGTCTTCCTCATTTCCTCTTGCTAGGCATCTTTATCTTCAAAATCCTTCTCCCAATATAATCCTCATCTCTCCTCTGTACATGTCAAAACCAACACAATCTTGATGCTCTATCTTTGTCTCCAAAATGTCTAGCCTGAGCTGTTCCTCTAACATTGGATCAGTGATTTCTGATCCTGTCCATCTTTGTCACCCCCAGTGAAAATCTCAGCATCTTTAACTCTAACACCTCCAGTTCTGACACATATTTTTTTTATTCAGTGCCATCATCTTCAACCTGTATACCATAGGTGGTTACACTACCATCCTGTAAATCTTCCTTTTCACTCTCGCTGGTACCCATCTGTCACAGATTACTCCTGCAATTTGTCTCCACCCATTCTAACCTGCCTCCACTCTCTGCTACACTTCTCTTCCACATTCACTGTTATACTGAACTGTTGATCCCAAGTACCTTTACCTTTCACATCTCTACTCCCTGCATCCTAACCACTCCACTGTCCTCCCTTTTGTTCACACTTATGTATTCTTTCTTTGATTTACTTACTTTCATTCCTCCCCTATCTAGAGCATCTCTCCATCTCTCCAGGTTCTCCTCAAGCTGCTTCCTACTCTCACTACAGATCACAAAAGCATCAGCAATTAACATCCATAGGGACTCCTGTCTAACCAGCGACTGACAGAAAAATGCAGTGTTTAAGTCTATTGTTTGTATTTTTTTTAAAAAGCGTTAACTTATTTTCACTTAATGTTCAATATTGTACAGGTACTAGTAAACAGACCGAACATGTTAATAAAAATCTAACTGTACTTCACAGAAGAAGTTGGAGCGTCAGAGAAGTTAGAGTTGAAACATTGTGCATGTGCGTTTGGAAATCCACACATTTGACTGTGTTGAGTTCACTTTATGTGACTGATGTGTAGAAATATATGGAAATACACAGAATTAGGCTTTATTAGTCTAGACTAAACATTAGACCAGAAATGGCCAAATAATGAATATTATGGTTAACCTCACTTGTAACATCTTTAAGTTATAAAAAAGCAGTTTTGTGTTCTGTGTAAAGACTTCTGAGTAAGGGTGTTAACAAGTTGTGGTTTGTCTTTATTCTATTTGTGAGCTGCTAAAATGCCTTTTTTAAAATGCCTAGAGTGCTTGTCACTCTAGAATCAAAGTTCAGTGTGAACTAAAATGCAAGTTTGAATAAAAACAATCAAACTATTTATAACAGATTCAAAGACAGGATACAAACATGAATTAAAATAAAACCAGCAGCAGCGGTGACCTAGTGGTTAGGGAGTTGGCCACAGGATTGGAAGATTGTGGGTTTAAACCCCTTACCAGTAGGTTGCCCTGAGGAACCCTTGAGCAAGGTACCATCCCTGTCACTGCTCCCTGGGCACTTTCATAGCTGCCCCCTTCTGCACGGTGTATGTGTGCATGGGTTAAATGCAGAGGTCCAATTTCGTAGTGGTTCACTGTGTGCTGTGCTGTGACCTCGCAATGACAAGAATAGTCACTTTCACCAATTAAACCAATTTTTCTGATCTTAAATATGTATATATGTACATATTATAGTATATTTGTATATTTATATTATTTGATTTTATACATATATATGAGATCAGTCTACATGATGGATTCCTGAGGTGAGACAAGATGCTGAGTGCCATCAGCAGGCACTGCATGTGGAAGATATCCTGAATGTAAGAATTTGTTACCAGTTATGTGTGGTGCCTCTTCCGTAACTCTTTGTATTGATCTGTGACTGTGGGCAAAACATACTGTTATATTGTTGATATTTATTTATGAAAAAGTCATTTTTGAAATCAGACGTTGGAGTTCGTTTGTAATGATGAGGAGACATGTTGACCTCTTCTACCTCAGAATTATCATGTGCTTTGGCGGGTGTTCACCCCTTTGCTCTCTGCTAAAGTGCACAATCATCCATTTTACTGTTGTTAGGAGAGAGGATGTTGACCATCAGGGCCTGGCCGTTTTGGAGTCAAATATCCAGCTGCAGATAAAGATCTACAGTCACTTAGTCAAGAGGTCATCTGTGGTCACTGAAGAGCATTCTCACATTTGCAGTCCCTTCTCCAGGTGGGTAAGTGAATTATGTGGCCCTTTTTGATTTGAGTTTAAACGGAAGGGTCCAAGGTGTCACAAAGGTAGGAGCTAAAGTAGGCTTTTTATTAGTCGAGGCACTTCATTGTGATAGGGCACAATGATATTGACAAATACCTCCACAGTTGGTGACATCACACCCTGTGGGCCTGGCCTGGGATAGTCTCTGGCCTAGAGCAGTAGAGCAATATGGAGGAATGAACAGTTTCTTTTTCCTCTTATGTGTGTGATTCAGGATAATTGACTTCACTTGCGCCAAGTGTGTCTCAGTTCCCTGCTGTATAACTACATTAACTGATGACCTTTGCAAGGTCAAATCTGCCCTGAGTGAAAGGCTGATCTATAATTTAAATTTAGCATAGATCTCCTAGATCAGGGGAAGGCAACTCCAGTCCTGGAGGGCTGGTGTCCTCCACAGTTTGGTTCTCAAACACACTCACTAAACTTGTTCAGCTGAGCTGTCCCAGGTGTGTTTAAGCAGGGAATTCACTAGACTCTGCAGGACACCAGCCCTCCAGGACTGGAGGTGCCCACCCCTGTCCTAGATGATCCTGGGATTTCCAGTTATGATGTGCAGACATTGGCATTAGGAACTACACTCTTCTACAGTACTTCCAAAAGCAGACATTCATTTTTTTTCCTTAAGGACACAGTTATGGAGCCTTACTAGAAAAAATGCATTTGAAATGTTGAAGCTGAATAAAAAAAGAAAGAAAATGTGCTATAATAATGAATCAGGTACAGTTTTGCTAAGAAACACCAGTATCATGAAGAACAAAGGTAATACAGCTACCACTAGTTGGTGTCACTGAATGAGCTCCAGAACAAGTGAAAGTGAAAGTGAACGCAGCTGGTGAAAGTGATTTGTCACTATGACACAGCACAGCACAGTGAACCACATTGAAATGCAGCAGGGGCAGCTATTTAAAGCACCCAGGGAGCAGTGATGGGGATAGTACCTCGCTCAAGGGTACCTCAGGGAAAGTTACTGGGACTCAAACTCATAACCTGGGGCCTAGTCCCTGGCCACCGCTGCCCTAAAGTTAAAGGACAGAGATAAGATACATTGCAGTCACACAGTGACCTTCGCAGGATATTAAGACACACCTGATACCAAACGATGCACCACAAAGGTTTCTTTGGAGTGATTCTGAAATTAAAAATGTAGTTTTCAACAGCACTGTAGAGAACTGTAAATTAAATTTAAAATTGTAAAAAAGAAAAAAGCATTTTAACAACTTTCACAGAACAGAACAGTGTTTTTCCAGTTCCATTGTTCTTTTCAGAACATTTACATGACGCACCCTGTAAGCTAAAAAAACTTTTTCCATCCCTTCTCATTTACAAACAATCTATACGGATCTCTTTGAAGAACCCTGTGAGAATGAATTCAATGAAGAACTATTATAGGTTCCCGTAAAAGCCCTTCAACTGAATGTCTCGTTAAAAAAAACCTTCACATGTGAGCGTGAAGCACCTTTTAAAAGTTGGATGAGATGCATAATTAACATAAGTTAAATTAAGTTACTTAAGTTACATAGAGGTAAAGAATCTTTCCATCATTTTATCATTTTAAGAAGTGTGTCACACATTTTTCATTTTTCATCAGTTGAAGCACTTTTGTGGCTCCAGTTTTTAAATTGTTGGAACATCACACTGATCACAAAATGACCTTCAGCCTGTGTGAGAGCAGAGAGGAGTTATTTAGAGGCTTGTGGTTTGGCTGCTATTCTATAGTGGATATGACATCTTCAGTTTCTGAGGAACTGAAACTCAGTGAGGTAGAGAGTCACTGCAGAGCAGCCTAAACCAAGGTGGTCATTTTATACAGCATTGAATTTCCAGTACAAATTCATCAAAAATAAAAAAAAACAAAACAGAAGAAATCCTCAAATGTTCTCAGCAATCAAGGCTCTCCAGAAACAGGGTAACACAGCAAAAAGACACACATGGGACTCACACGGTTCCACCTCTCAGTAAATCATACATGTGCACCATCCAGATTATGTACAGAAAAAAAGAGAGAGGAGCTCAGTCTTATATCTTGAGTCTCACCAGCACGAAAATTGTGCTGATCAGTTTGCAGTTTTTATGAAAACATGACTTGATGAATTGTGTTTAATGACAACTTGCACACTAAACAGATCACACTTGGGAAGGTCAACACCATCAAGATGTTTTAGCATCACAAACAGAAGCAGATAATACACACACACACACACACACACACACACACACAGTGAGCAAGACTACGGACCATTTACAGATTTAATTGAAATTGATATTCAGATGATCACCTTTTTGAATTGGTTAAAATTATTCTCTCTCTCTCTCTCTCTCTCTCTCTCTCTCTCTCTCTCAGTCTCTCTCTCCCGATTGTTCAATAGATCAGTCAGTCAGTCTTTAGTGTGTCAGTATGGATTTCAGGACACTCACTAGAATTGCTGGTGAGTAACTCTCACTTTGTTTTTATTTATCCATTTCTGTTATAGTTGTATTCATCATGTTAGATGTTTATCTGTATGATATTAATCTGAGTTCTCTAAAGTGCACATATAATTTTAGATTCAGATCTTTTTTTTTTCATGTTCATTTTAAGAGATCTCCCTAAGTAAATATTTCTTACCAAACTGTGCATCTCTAGTTCCTTTAGTGTGACAACTCCCCCCGTATGTGAAACCTGCTATTCTGCAGTCACTTTATATCACTTTATACTGTTGTTGGATCAGATATTCAGGTTCACTGACTGGTTCTCAGGCTGAATGTGAAAGTTGCTTTGAGATCTTAGCTGTTGAATGGGGATGTTTCAGTGTGTGTGTGATGGGATCTTTAACACTTGGTGTTGATGTTATCTTCTCTCTGGTGTTACTGACTGCTCCACTGGTGGTGAACAGAGCTGTTGTAGATGTGCTGTGAATCTGTTTAGTGTCACACAGGGTTTCAGATATATTGTTTATTCTGCCCTTTTTAAAAGCAAGATCATCACATTCTTTCATTCATCCTTATCCTAGTTACTCATCCTAACCAGGGCTGCAGGGAGTGCTGGAGTTTATCTCAGTGCTCATAGTACAAAACAATGAAGACACTCTGGACACCCTGGACTTGTCTGTACTATCAAATGGTTCTTTGAGTTGTCGACCAAAGAAGGTTTGTACGTTGCTTTTATCATTTTGTGAGTTTTCTGGGTAGTTTTGGGGTACAATGGTAATTATATTTTAAATAATGATGGAGCCTGGAATTCAAGGTTTCAGAGCCGCTGAACACTTCAGTATGAGAATATAATGTCAGACAGTTATATCACTTGGTCCACGCTTTAGTGTGCAAACCTCTGACACACTAGAGAAAGAAACCAAGTACAGTTGTAGGAAATGGAGGACTGAACAGCTGTCAAATCATTTGGAGCCCATAGTTTCAACACTGCAAATGAAGGAAATCTTTCTCTTAAATCTCAAAGTCAATGTAACTTCTACACTAGGGGTGTCGAACTCCAGTCCTGGAGGGCCGGAGTGCAGCACATTTTGGTGATTTCAGTGATGGGGTGAGTACCTTGCTCAAGGGTACCTCAGGGCAACCTATTTGTGAGGGAATTGAACCCACAATCTTCCAATCCTGAGCAAACTCCCTAACCTCCCTAATCTAGGCCACCACTGCCCAAAAAGCTACCGCTAATATCATTTTACACATTTACTGAAGAGTCAGTTCTTGGACAAACCTCAGTGTACATTCAGGTTTTTTTCTAACATTTACATGTAGATATTGAAATAAAGGAGCACAAGTCCTTACACAAATGCAAACAAACTACAACACTCCATATCTGGCTGCCTCTGCTCTGTTGGTTACAATATCAAAATAACCCCTTGTGTTTTTACTGTCATGCTGATCCATTGGTTTTCATTAGTGAGGCAACTCTTGAACCCTGGATGACCACTTCCGGTTCCGGTGGGAGTACTGCTGTGTGCGTCTGGCTGCCGCTTTCCATCAGAATGTTTACATTTTTGTTTGTTTGTTTAGTCCCTTTGCTCGGTTCTGTATCCCAATACTTTTCCTTCTGTGTTAGTGAGTTGCTATGGTGATTTCCATCTGACTTTGCTCAGTGTTTGGACACTGCATCAACTTTTCCCACGTTGCTGCTTGGATTTGCGCTGGATTTACTTCTTATTCCAGCATAGGATTTACTGTGGACTATCTGGACATTCATTGTGTTTAAACTCCATGTTCCGAGTAGCGACCCAGACCCATGCCATTGAAAATGCTCTTGTTACACCCTCACCCTCTGTCCGGAATTTAGGTGTTATATTCGATCCCACTCTGTCATTTGAATCTCACATAAACACAGTTGTGAAAAATGCTTTCTTTCACCTCAGAAACATCTCACGTTTCTTCTCATCACTTTCATTGAAGGATGCAGAAATACTTGTTCATGGTTTTATAACATGCCTAACGTCCTCTCTGTCTCTCTTCAAAACGCAGTTGAAAACATATCTATTTAGTCTGTGCTATTCCACTTCTCCCTGTTCTTGATTTCTTAATTCTACTCTTTCAGGTGGAAAATCTTTGTTTTCCAGAAGTAACCACCTTTCATTGTAACTGTCCATGAATAATGAACACATCACACATTACCCTCTTAAATCATCCTGTTCATCAGTAGTACTCAGGCAGTAGAAAAAGAAAATTTCAGAAATTAGATTTCAGAGTTGCATTTGCCTGTTCTTGCCAACAATAAAAATGTAAACTTGTTGTTTGGCCAGATTTCCATGAGGATTTAAAAAGCAGGGATCCCACAGTGTCCGCTCAGTGCTCAGTGCTCTCTCTGTAGCACTCAGTAAAGTGAGCTCTGCTGGATGAAGCTGTTAATATGAGTCTGATGTTCTTCTGTGTGATTCACTCACTGTATGTAGTTCTGGAGTTTTACTTGGTCTGGCCTGAACTGATTCTTCATCTCCAGCTGTGCACAGACCTTTCACACTCATTCATTCTGTCTTTGATCCAGTTTATATTTCATATTCATTCATCATGTCCTCTGTTTCTGTCCCTGCTTTAGTGCTGACCGTCCTCATCCCCTGTGGAGGAACTGAAGGTGAAGTATTCACTTATACACACACCAGATCATTTCATTTTCATTCAGATTGACCTGCATGTGCAATTTAAAGTTTACGGTTAACCAGCAGCCATGCAGAAATGGCCAGAAATGTTTCAGAGATGAACAAAAAAACAGAAATGTTTCATTATTTTAATTAGAAACTGAAGATCAATTACACACATCCACTCCTTTCATTTTCTTTGAATTAGACCTGCGTTTATGATCTGAGCCTTACATTTAATAAATGCCCAAAGGTACTGTTGAGCAAGGTACTGTACCCATCACTGATGCTGAATATTGCTGCTCCCTGCTGCATGCTGTGTATGGATGAAAAGCAGTGCTGGGCTGTGTTTGTGTCTCTGTATTTGAAACATGTTCTCCTTTCTCAGAGGCAGGATCACTCCTCTCACTCTCGGGACTGATTATGTAGCAAAACAGCTCAGTAATGAAAATGTTATGGTCAAAAGCAAAAGTTATGAGTGGATGATGTGTTTTTTTTTAAAGTCCTAAGTGAACATAAAAACACATCCTGTCATATGTTTTACTTTTTAAAATCATACTTTACACATTAAGAAGATGCAAGTGTAGAATTACTATTTATGCTTTGAGTTTTACATTTTAGAGGAAAAATCAACATAAGTTATGACGAGTAAACAGACGTTTAATTTATGTGTTCATTAATGGAATCTTTAAATGTCCTAAATATTAACTCTACCGTCTTTATGTAGATCTTCCCAAACCTACACTGAGAGCAGAACCAGAGGGAACTGTGTTCACTGGAGAGTCAGTCACTCTGAAGTGTGAGATTAACCCTCAGGATGGATGGACATTTCAGTGGGAGAAGAAGAATCAGGGGGGTCAGTGGACTCCAGTTAAACCATCTGCATATGAAACTGTTAAAAAAGAAAATCTCATCATCAGTACAATTTCTGTGTTTGATGGAGATCAGTATCAGTGTAGAGGAGTCCGACAAGACAGACCAACATCATCACAGTCCAGTAACACTGTTACACTCACTGTAAAGGGTGAGTTCATTACTATTAAACATCATCATTAGTACAAATACAGTGTGTGTGTGTGTGTGTGTGTGTGTGTGTGTCTGTCCCATGTACAGAAACTGTACAAGACTACATGTTACAGCTGTTTTAAAGGCACTATTGCTGTGTGTCTATCAGACAGTCATGTACATTTACATTTACGGCATTTAGCAGACGCTCTTATCCAGAGTGACTTACAACAGTGCTTTATTTCCACATTAGATCATCATCATCTTGGTAACCAGCACAGATCAGTAACTGCTGATTAGCTATTACCACCTAAGTAACAAACTAAGAGCCCTTGTGACAAGTATACACCATACACTTTTTTTTTTTTTTGGACAGGAAAGAGAGTAGAGATTTTTTGGGGTAAGAAGGAGCAGGGGCAGGAGAGTAGATGGTTTGGGAGGGTTAGTCCCTCAGAAATTCTGTGAACAGGTGGGTCTTTAATTGATGTTTGAAGACAGCGAGGGACTCCGCAGTTCTGACCATCAGGGGGAGTTCATTCCACCACTGAGGGGCCAGAACTGAGAAGAGTCTTGATGCTTGTCTTCCTCTGTTTTTCAACGGTGGGGGTTCAAGGCGAGCAGTGCTTGATGGTCTGAGGGGATGAGAAGAGACACGATGTTTGATTAGAGCCGACAGGTAAGATGGTGCAAGGCTGTTAGTAGCCTTGTAAGTGAGAGATAGAGTTTTAAACCTGGTACGAGCAGCCACTGGGAGCCAGTGTAGATCCCGCAGCAGAGGAGTGGAAGAAGAGAACTTGGGATGGTTGAAGACGAGTCTTGCAGCAGCGTTTTGAATCAGTTGTAGTTGTCTTGTTGCCTTCAGTGGAAGACCTGCCAGAAGAGAGTTGCAGTAGTCCAGTTTCGAGATGATCAAGGACTGGACCAGCAGTTGGGTTGCCTGGGTGGTGAGGAAAGGACGGATTCTTCTAATGTTGAAAAGAAAGATTAAGAACATGGGAGGAAAAGGAGAGCTCGTTGTCGAAAGTGATTCTTAGCAGATCTAGATGGGATGAGAACGAACCGCCAAAGGAGATGTGAAGGTCCTGACGCGGTGTTTGATGGCCTTACAGGTAGAGAAGTTCAGTCTTGTTAGGGTTGAGCTTGAGGTGGAGGGCTTTCATCCATACAGAGATGTCAGCCAGGCAGTTAGAGCTCCTTGCTGTACTGACATTAAAATGAGAGAGCGACCCTGAGTTTGTTCATCAGACAATATCCTACTTTCTCTGTTTAGTTTCCTTTTTCTTCTTAAATGTGTTTGATTCCCAGTTTAAACATCCCTCACCTTATAGTTCAGTGAAGTGCTGCCCCCTTGTGGTAAAAGTCTAGATGGGTTTGTTAAACTGAGAAGAAAGTGAAAGTGAAAGTGACATCTTCGTTATTGCGAGGTCACAGCACAGCACACAGTGAACCACAGCGAAATTGGACCTCTGCATTTAACCCATGCACACAACACCGTGCAGCAGTGGGCAGCTATTGAAAGCGCCCAGGGAGCAGTGACAGGGACGGTACCTTGCTCAAGGATACCTCAGGGCAACCTATTGGTGAGGGAATCAAACCCACAATCTTCTGATGCAGGGGCAACTCCCTAACCACTAGGACACCTCACCTGAAAGTGAACTAACAAACACCCAGGACAGTCCAGAAGATTTAACTCTCACTACAATTTATAATGTTGATAATGATGGTGGACAATAAAACACCACATCTTCACTAAAGACAGTGTTCAGACAGTCTGACCTTCCAGCATAATAATAACAGCAATAACAATAACAACAATAATAATAACAGGGCAGCGGTGGCCTAGTGGTTAGGGCGGCATGATAGGGGGTTAGTACCCCTTCCCAATAGGTTGCCCTGAGGTACCCTTGAGCAAGGTGCCGTCCCCGTCACATTCCTCCCTGCAATGGGCTGGTGACCTGTCCAGTGTGTGTCCCCCGTCCTTTGTCCTGTGTGAGCTGGGTTGGACTCCAGCACTCCCCCGTGAGCCCACTTGGGACAAGTGGCAGAAAATGACTGACTGACAGACAATAATAATAACCATCATCATCATGATAATAATAATAATATCATGATGATGATAACAACAATAATAATGTTAAATATGATACTATATAATACTTATTTTATTAGATCACTAAACACACAAAAATACATGGAGTACTTATTTTTACTTGTAACGTTTATTGGACTATTGAGTTTTAAATTCTTATGATATAATTTTTTAACCTGAAGAGTGACCTTAATGCTAGTAGAGAGTTCATACACTCACTGAAAACAATAACAAAAATTGTTTCTTCTTTAAACAGGGAAACCAATACCTGTGGTGACCAGAAATCCTAAACATCGATTCAGAGGAGAGACTGTCAATCTCAGCTGTGAGATACAGAGAATAGAAGGGATTGAGTGGAGCTACAGCTGGTTTAATGAGGGATCATCCAGTTCTGTCAGTGATGAACAGGATTATATAATCAGTTCTGTTCAGATCTCTCACAGTGGTAAATACACCTGCAGAGGAAGAGTGACAGGAAGTTCACGCTACACACACACCAGTGCTGCTGTTCCACTGACTGTATCAGGTGAGTGTGATCATTTCTTCAGTGTTCATTCAGCTCAGTATCACATCAGTACAGATGTGAACAGATGTTCAATATATGTTTAACAATAGAAGTGACTCTAGATGATGACAGAGTTTAATGAGTGATGATTTCTTTATCTTGAAGGACACAAAGGTGGAAAATGCAGTAATAATACATAAACAACAAGCATTCCAATCATTTCTACTAAACATTATTACCAATGTAATGTCTGTGTGTGTGTGTGTGTGTGTGTGTGTGTGTGTGTGTGTGTGTGTGTCAGTTGTTACATTATTTAAATTATTAATGAAGCTGGTCTAGTCGATGTTTAGAGGATGATTACAATCAAAGTTGATTTTAATTTAAGGAGGATTCACTGTTGTGGGTTTCTTGCAGGAAAGACTGAGGTTTTACTCAATAGACAATTTGTTTGAACTCATTTCTGTTCTCACACTGAGGAGTAACATCATTTAATGTAGTTTTATTAAATAAATTCAAATTAAGTCATTTCCTTTGAGTGAAGAGAAAAAAGTGATCAGGGATTGTTTTCTCGTGGAGTGTGTTTTTATTTTAATGAGGCATTTTGTTCCTGTTTCAGTAACAGTGTTCTTTATAACACACAGAGTGTTAATCTGAGAGTTTTTTGAAAAACTGTGAATCAGTAACAGTTAAGAGTTACGACTAAATTGTCTTTATTTCTGAAAAAGTTCATACACTCACAGAAAACAACTAAAATGAACTTCTTTTAACAGAAAGACCAACACCTGTAGTGAAGATAAAACCTGAACATCCATTCAGAGGAGAGACCATCACTCTCAGCTGTGAGATACAGAGAATAGAAGGCATTGAGTGGAGCTACAGCTGGTTTAAGGAGAGATCATCCAGTTCTGTCAGTGATAAACAGGATTATATAATCAGTTCTGTTCAGATCTCTCACAGTGGTAAATACACCTGCAGAGGAAGAGTGACAGGAAGTTCACGCTACACACACACCAGTGCTGCTGTTCCACTGACTGTATCAGGTGAGTGTGATCCTCTCTTCAGTGTTCATTCACCTCAGTATCACATCAGTACAGATGTGAACAGATGTTTAATTTGTGTTTCATTAACATAAATGACTAAATGATGATGATGGATGTTTGTCACTTTATTTATTCCAGCAACAGTTTTCCAAAAAAAAAAAAAAGAAAAATAACAGGAAATTTAGTAACAATATAAATACAGTATTAATATAATACACTAAACAAAAATCTGATACTCTACAAAAATACAAAACTATACACTAAACAAAGGACAGTACAAAACACAGGATGAGATAAGCAGACATCAAAGTTTTAATCAACTTACTTAAAACGTTATTAAAATGAATCAAAGGTGTTAACATGTTTTACATAAAGATTATAAGGTATTGAACAGAATCTCTTATTATGAGAGACTCTCTGTGAGAGGTGTTGGTGCAGCTTCTACAAACGTAATGCATTACAAATAGGAGAAAATATGTATTTCTTTTTATGTAGTGTTTAAATCTGAAGATTAATCAGATATTTGGGTTTGGAGCTTCTGACCTCTTCAGGTTTCATTCTTGGGTTCTCACCCAGTTTCTCACTGTGTCTCATTTTGTCTCACTGTGTTTGGGATTGATCACATCATTACATATTTGATAAAACCTGGTCAAGATCACAAATAAACACAGAACAAGTCTAAAGGATAGTTTTACATGAATTACCTACCAAAGGAAACTTCTACCCTCACTATCAAACTGAGACAAAATCAGGAAGAAATCAGTGTAAACTGAATCAATTCTTCTTCACTGGCTGTAAAATCATGAAGATATTTACAGGATATTAACCTCACCTCATATAAACAAGCATTTACAACAACAACACGAAACCAGTTTTACAGAAAGTCTCAATCTCACAATCACTTCACAACACCTGAGATCACCAGCAGTCACTTTACACACTTTCATTCTGAGATTGTCAGGCTGGTCAGGGAACCAGAACCACAGAGGAACACATGTCAGAACCAGAGCAACACCTCCAGCAGCTTCTTCTCATCCATGTAAATTTTAAAGAGGAGCTTCTCCTGGTGGTGATCAATTCTCACCTGTAATAAACTTTGACTTGAGTTCCAATATTTACTTTTTATTAAGTCATTCTCTGTATTGTGCTCTGCATAATAGTTTGGGTGAAACTGAATTATTAATATAATTGTAGTGTGAGTAAAGTCTGTAGTAAAGACTCTGAGAGCAGTGTGTGAAATCTGTCATTTCATGATCTGAACTGTGTGTTTTATTTCCAACTGCAGAAAATCCTAAACCTGAACTCACATCAAGCCATAAAGGAGCTGCACTGATAGGAAACCCAGTGACTCTGTACTGTAAGCTGGACCAGTCTACTGCATGGAGGTTCTACTGGTCCAAACAAACACAGAACCCTGAGAATGAGACCAGCACTGACACACACTCCTACACCATCAGCTCAGTGAGTGTCTCTGATGGAGGCGAGTACTGGTGCAGAGCTGGGAGAGGAAACCCAGTCTACTATACACACTACAGTGATGCACTCTGGGTAAAGGTTACTGGTGAGTAGAAGATGTTCTGGTGTTTAATATGATGCTGTAAAACAGCAGAGAGCTGCAGTAACATGTTATATTATGTTGTTTATGTCATTATGCCTGCATCTATTCATGAGTGTTTATTTGCTGTGAAGACTGGAAAAAACAGCTTTGGCACAGGTTAAAAGAGAGGCACTGTTAAAATTAGGTTATTTAATGTGTGTGTGTGTGTGTGTGTGTGTGTGTGTGTGTGTGTGTGTGTGTGCATGTATGTGTGTGTGTGTATGTGTGTGTGCATGTGTGTGTGTCCGTGTGCGTGTGTGTGTGTCAGTTCACGATCTGCTGAAACTGTTTCACCCCAGTGTTCTCAAACAAATAAATAAATAAACAGACTGCTCTATAGAGACCAATACATATGTCAATTTAAACCATATTGTCAGTTGTTTACTATTTAATGTTTGCTGCATAATTCTTACTAATTGGGAGGAATTAGGAATTCTTCCTAATCCACACTATTTACAATAGGACTCACTCAGATGAGAAGTATAAAGTTAATGTTCAGTTATTTTACCTACACATCATACCTACACATTTTACCTACACATTATATGGTCAACAACAAAAAGAATTATGATAAATCTTGATATTAACTTGATTGAAATTTAAATTATGCATGTTTTTTTTCAAAGCAACTGATGCTGTGGTTCCAATAAACATCTTTTCTATTTCTGCTGAAAGCTATTATTTTAATTAGTATGATCTATATACAGCAGAAAGCAAGGAATGTCTTTGGTCTATTTTTCAGACCTATCTTCTGATCATCAGTCCCAGCAGAACTCAACACTTTAGTGGAGACTCTGTCTCACTGATCTGTGAGGGACAGAGAGACTCTACTGGATGGAGAGTGAGACGATACACACACAGTGAGAAGGTGTCAGATTGTTCATCAGGCTGGGGATCAGTTACAGGTTCTACATGCAATATCAGCTCCCTCAACACATCCCACACTGGAGTGTACTGGTGTGAGTCTGAATCTGGAGGGAGCAGCAGTCCTGTCAACATCACAGTACACAGTGAGTCTACACTGATATTATAACTGATATACACAACTAATAGGATTAGGGGCAGCGGTGGTTAGGGTTAGGGAGTTGGTCCCAGATTGGAAGATTGTAGGATTCCCTCACTAGTAGGTAGCCCTGGGGTACCCTGAGCAAGGTACCTTCACTGCTCCCCGGGCGCTTTCAATAGCTGCCCCATGCTGCATGTGTGTATGGGTGAAAAACACAAGTTTAATTTTGTTGTGTTGTGCTGTGCTGCTTTTCAGAATGACAAGGGAAGGCACTTTCACTTTAGAGAGAATTATTTTTAAATAACTGATAAATGTGTTTTAAAGTTTTAGAATCAGAGTCAGTTTTAGAATCAGTTTTATATATTGCATATTATTTATATATTATGTATTGTTGTTATTTCAACAGCTGTAGCGCTACAAGAATTCTCTCTCTCTCTCTCTCTCTCTCTCTCTCTCTCTATCTCTCTATCTCTCTCTCTCTCTCTCTCTCTCTGTCTGTCTCTCTCTCTGTGTTAGATGCAGGATCTTTGTACTCAGTGCTCAAACTGCTCAGTAGTTCAATTGCAGCGTTTCCATATCTGCTGGTGTCCATTGTTCTGGGAGTTAAATGTTACAGAGCTCAAGGTGAGAACTCACAGTCTCAAACCTACTTTAAAACATTTCTTTATCAGACTAAAGACTAAGACTAATATTGTTTTAAATTCTTTTTAATTTGATGTATTTCATTTGGAACAGACTCTTAATTTTCTTCTTTTCTGCTTTATGCTGCATTATTTAGCTATTTGTTCCTGTTTATTTTATACATAAAATATAATAAATAGTGTGAAATAAATAAACATTTTGGCTGTTCTTAATATATGAATGTATATCTTAAAACCTGGTTAATCTGAAATGATCATCATTGTTTGTTTCACAGTTGAATCTGATGAGCTGGACTAATCATGAACAGTGGAAGAACCTGCAGCTTGTTGCTATGATGAGTCCTGAAAGTTTAAGATCAGGATGATACTTCTCACTGTGCCTTATGTGCCTGGATTTGAGGTCATGCCTCCTTGCAGATCAGCATAACATGCTTTAAGGACTCTGTATATTTACATCCCTTTTCGTAATACAGTGTACAGTAAACAACCAATCAATCAAGACAAAACAACAAAAAGTATGAAAAGGGTCAAAAACATTTTTTACATGAAGCAGTGCACCATTTTAAATTTTTTCAAAAGTTTTAGGCAGGTGTGAAAAAAGGCTGTAAACAAAGAATGCTTTCAGAAATATAAATAATGATTGTTTTTTTTTAATGCAAAATGCATAATATTTGGTTTTACATCCTTTTGCCTTCAAACCAGCATCAATTCTTATAGGTACACTTGCACAAAGTCAGGGATTTTGTAGGATTATAGTCGGTGTACAATCAACCAATTTTACCAAACAGGTGCTGATGATCATCAATGTCACACGTAAGTTGAAACACAGTCATGTTTGGAACAACCTACCAGCCGAGTTCCTTCAAAAACTGTGTGCAAGTGTACCTAGAAGAATTGATGCTGGTTTGAAGGCAAAAGGTGGTCACACCAAATATTGATTTGATTTAGATTTCTCTTTTGTTCATTCAATGCATTTTGTTGAGTGATGAAAATAAATGATTAACACTTTCATTTTTGAAAGCATTCTTTGTTTACAGCATTTTTTCACACCTGCCTAAAACTTTTGCACAGTACTGTAAACTAACAGGATTCCAGAAAGTGTAAAACTGTCGTTTAAATCGATTAAGGCCAAAATTTCATCTTTTCTAGCTTAAGAAATGTTATTGTGGAGGTCGAGTGGTTGGGTGCTTGCCAATGAACCTCTGTCTCAAGACATCCCAAGTTCAAATCCCATCTCTTGCACTACAACTACTGGGTCCCTTAACCCTGAGTTGCTCCAGGGGGACTGTCCCTGTAATTAGGACATGAAAGTTGCTCTGGATAAGAGCGTGTGCTAAATGCTATAAATGTAAATGCTTTAGGTCAGTAAATCACATTTATGGTGCTGTGCTGGATTTCCACTCCAGCAATCTTCTCCTTCTAGTTTAAAGACACACACACAAAGGAATTCTGTCTCTTAGGTGATGCTGATACTCCAAAATTGGCCATTTGAAATTAGCGTTTTATGTCTATATTAAATGCTATGGATAAGGATTCAAAAATTGTTGAACAAAATCTGTTAACTGTGATATATTTAATATGTGTGTTATAATCTGTGGTATGAGCTGAAAGACAGTTATAGATTTGAATTTCTGAGCTAATAGTCGTCCAGTTTATCCTCATGTTCGTACATGTAACCCCTAGTTCTTAACAGATTTTTAATTTCTTGTTTGGTTTGTTGATATTAGGTTATACTGTGACTGTAGGTTCAGTCTTTCTTTATAGAGTTCTGGTGAAAGAGATTCAAAATATTTTCAGTTAAGTTCTAATAAAGATCGGATCAACTGATGATGTTCCTGCTGCTGTAGTTTATTTCCATGTGCTGAATATGATATTAGTTCACCGCTAATGACAGTTTTAAGTGTCTCCCATTGGACGTTCTGTTGAGGCTGATGGAAATATAAGGTCAAGGATAAAGTTTGCGTGATCTGATTCTATGATGGCTGAATAATCTGTATTTCTCACACGGGGAAGCAAGGTTTTATCAATAAATGTAGGATCTGTTCCTGAAAATGAAGAGTGTACACAAGAAAAATATTTGAGTCATAAATGTAGATGTAGCTTGAGACACTGAAACTGGATTAGATGATCTAGTCTTGGATCTGTTACACAGTTAAGGTCACAATTAAGTTCACCACCTTTTAAATCAGGGAGCAAAGAAAATTATCCTATTAATGTAGGATGGAGTAACTGGTGCTCTCTCTCGTTAGAGAATTACAATTATTGTCTATAATCAGATATATTTTTGGTGTTTAGCCATTTAAAATGGTCATCATGCCATAGATCAAGATATCCAACTTCCTTGTTCTCATAAACAGACATAAAAAAGGTCCTTTATTTATACACAAGCATGATCGTGTTTTCTGCTTCTGGGTTCAGTATATTTAATAATTACAGTAGAGTTATAGTTCTGTCTGGTTCTGGATGTTTCTTCTCTGAATATCTGGATTTTAAATGGTCTGCTCTGGTTTTGTTTTTCTTATTTACCTCCAGAAACTGCAGGGCTGTTTATGCTCTTACAGGGTTGCCAGGTCAGGCTAGTTCACCTCCAGTTTTTATTGCTATTTATGAACATTTTGTTGAATTTCTGTCATTAAAACACAACAATAAACCACAAACTGACTTTTTTACTCCAATCCTTAGTCTGCTTCTTCATTAACGCAGCCTCTTGATCACATCACTAACTTTACACACACACAACACAGCTCAGTTTCAGTTTCTCTTTCAGTTTTATGTTATCAGTTCATAAAAAGCTGCTGCAGTTTGGAGAGAGAAGCTACAGATGACTCTGGACACTCTTCTACTGTTCAGGTGATTCTTCTAAAATGAGCTGAGCTGCTGTTGTGCTCTGGGTGAGTTTGGGGGAACTTCTCTGTTTGGTGGTTAAACTGTGTCAGTGAGGAGCAGTGATGGCTGAGAATCTTATTTCAGACAGTAGATGAACACTTTACAGCACAAGCAGCTGCAGTGATGAAGTTTAGATTGGAGTCTGTTTACCTTTAACCAACATCAACTCCATCTCCACCACATTACAGTCCCTAAAATAATACATTTATAACTGCAGATCAAACACACTCCTCACAGTGATCTGTGCTGCAGCGTTTTATTACTATTATTATTTTTATTATTCATTTTTGTTTGATTCAAACTGACTGCCTTTTTCAGGATCATGAGACTGACAGTTAATAGAAGCTGGTGTCCAATCACATGTGATCTGATCAATGAACAGACATGGTGGACAAAACCCCAAACGGAAGGACAGTGAAGGTGTTTTAAGGTGGAGGAGCTGAATCTCTAAACAGCGCACAGGTGACGTTCAGCTCCGAACTACTGACTCTCAGTGACGTCATCTGAAGGGGCCAGTAGAGACGCACGAGAGAGAGAGAGAGAGAGAGAGAGATCATTGCTTTTACAGTTGTCATCAGTGTGTGTGTGTGTATGTGTGTGTAAATTTGGGCTGAAATGCTTTATGAATGATGAACACAGTGTTACAGAGTGCAGGAGTGTGTAGACAGTTTCTCTTATTCTGCAGCTTTTCTTCCAGTGACTTTAGCGCCATCTAGTGGTGGCCGACAGACCAGACTCTCTTTATTTAACCCTCATAAGGATGTGGACATGTTAAGGGTGGAGGTGGTCTAGTTGTAGGGTACTTACTTATTGATCAAAAGGTCCCAGGTTGGAATCCCTCCTCCAGCACTACCACCACTGGGTTCCTGAGCAAGACCTTTAACCCTGAGCTCCTCCAGGAGGACCGTCCCTGTAATTAGGACGTGGAAGTCACTCTGGATAAGTATGGATCCGTCTCTCTGTCTGTCTGTCTGTCCCAAACAGGGTTGCGCTGGTGTCCAACCCAGCACACACAGGGCGAGGACGGGGGACGCACCCTGTACAGGTCACCAGCCCATCGTAGGGGGGAGTGGGACGGGGATAGCAGCTTGCTCAAGGGTACCTCAGGGCAACCTTTTGGGAAGGGGTTCAAACCCCCAATCTTCCGATCATTTGGCCAACACCCTAACCACTAGGCCACCACTGCCCCTTTGCAAAATGCATAAAACGGTAAATTTAGACTGGCCAGAATCTGTATATACACTTTAATAACTGTTTATGTGGTGAATATTTCATCCAAAAAGTGAAGGGGTTTTTTTTTTTTTTTACATCAAAAAGCCATAACATTTAAATATTGTTGAGTAATAAAGTGAACATCATTGTTTGAGTCTTTTCAGTGTCAGAAGTCCAGCAGTGGTATTAATTAGACAGTCAGTGATAAAATGATAACAGGTGATAAAAAATGAACAAACATAAAGATCTGACATTCATGTGGACGTTATTCTGACATGGAGCAACACTTATGAACCAAATTCAGCCTTTAATAACAGCGATATTCTCTAATAGCAGTGACCTCTTTCAGAAGGATAATGCACCCTGTCACAGTGGAGAAACTTCAGGAATGATTTTAGGATCATAAATCGTTCAAGATGTTGACTTGGTCTCCTGACAGTGCTGAGAAGAAGAAGCGGATGATGTGCATTGAATTAAAGAAATTATCAAAGCACGTGACCAAGGTGTGTGTGTATGTATACAAAAATAAAGTGTATGTGTGGAGCTCAGTGTTCTGTGTATTAAAGTTTAACTGGCTAGAAAGTGTAAAAAGTGAAAATAGAAGAAAATGTCCAGTGTAAATGAAGATCTTTTGTATAAAGTTGTAAACCCTTCTGTTAGTGTTTGTACTATGCAGTGCTGGAACACACTGAGAGTGGATACTGTGGGGTTTATATTCACTCCTCTAGGCAGGCCTGAGTGAACGTCTTTGTACAGTCATGTTCCTCACAGTGCACAGGATAAACAGTAGGTGGCAGAAAACACTTCATTACTAATCCTGTTCACCTTCATTATCACTTGTAGTGTTTAACATCTTTACTTAAGTTAAAAAAAAGCAGTTTGTGTTTCTGTCTGTGAAAAGACTTCTGAGAAAGTGTGTAACGAGTTGTGGTTTGCCTTTAATCTATTTGTAGGTTTGAGGACGAGCTGCTAAAAGGCCTTTTGCTCTGCTCGTCACTCTAGAATCAAAGTACAGTGTGAACTAAAATACAGTTTTACAAAAAAAACAAACTATTTTTGAGCTTCAAAGAAAGGAAACAAACATGAATTAAAATAAAATGAAACCAATTACACCATTTCTGCTCTATATTGAATCACATCACTTCATCACACATGGCATTAATCATCTTCTAAATCATTCTAATCATCAGCTTCATCACTACACTAAAAACATTATCATCATCACTGTCTGCAGCACTGTGGACAGCCAGTGGGGGCTTTTCAGCACAGCAGGATCAGGAGAACAAGGTCAGCGTTTAATGGTTAAAAGTCTCCCCATCTCACAGAGCAATGATGGGGACGATGCCCTGCTCAGGGGTACAGCAGAATAACCTGCTGGTCCAGGAACAATGTCTTTCGAATTATGGGTCCTGCCATGCAGCTATGGTCTTGTATCTTCTGTCTGATGATAACAAAGAGAACAGTCTACATGATGGATTCCTGGGGTGAGCCAAGATGTTGATATGCCTGAATGCCAGAATTTGTTACCAGTTATTTGTGGTGCCTCCTCCGTAACTCTTTGTATTGATTTGTGACTGTGGGCAAAACATTCTGTTATATTGTTGACATTTATTCATGAAAAAGTTGTTTTTCAAATCAGAGCTTTCTTGACTTTTGAGTTCATTTGTAATGACGAGACCACATGTTGACCACTTCAACCTCAGAATTATCATGTGCTTTGGCAGGTGTTCACCCCTTTGCTCTCTGCTAAAGTGCATAATCATCAATTTTACTGTTGTTGGGAGAGAGGATGTTGACCATCTGGGGCTGCCTGTTTTGGAGTCAAATATCCAGCTGCAGATAAAGATCTACAGTCAGTTTAGAGGTGATCTATGGTCACTGAAGAGCATTCTCACATTTGCAGTCCCTTCTCCAGGTGTGTAAGTGAATTATGTGGCCCTTTTTGATTTGAGTTTAAACTGAAGAGTCCAAGGTGTCACAAAGGTAGGAGCTAATGTGGGCTTTTTTTTTAGTAGAGGCACTTCATTGCAACAGCGCAGTAGTGACTTGTATACTTGACAAGTCTTGAAGAAGGTGGGAACCTTGGACTGATTCAGGACGAGGCTAAAGATATTGATAAATACCTCCACAGATGGTCACAACACACCCTGTGGGACTGGCCTGGGATACTCTCTGGCCTAGAGCAGTAGAGCAATATGGAGGAATGAACAATTTTTTTTTCCTCTTATGTGTGTGATGATGATCACATGTACAAAATATGATTCCGTTCTCTGCTGTATAACTACATGAACTGATGGCCTTTGTGAGGTCAAATCTGACCCCATTTAGGTGTCAAGCTGCCCTGAGTGGAAGGCTGATCTATAATTTAAGTTTAGCATAGATCTCTTAGATGATCCTGGGATCTCCAGTTTTGACTGGTGCAGAAATTGGCTTTATGAACTACACATTTCTACTGGTATTGGTTTCAACCAGACCTTGAGGCCTTAGCTGTTCTTCCAAAACCAGACATTCAATGTTTTTCTTTGAGACCACAATTGTGGAGTTCCAGCCTTAAAAGAAAAAAATGCAGTTGAAATATTGAAGTAAAAAGAAAAAAAGAAAGAACAAGTAAAACTGAACTTTAATAATGAACCACGTACTATTATAATAAGAAACATCAGTATTATGAAGAACACTGCAAAACAGCTACCACTAGCTGGTGTCACTGAATGAACACCAGAACAAGCAGGTGGTGAAAGTGAAGTGAAAGTGACTGTCATTGTGAAACAGCATGCAGTGAACCACAATGGAATGCAGCAAGGGCGGCTATTTAAAGCGCCCAGGGAGCATTGATTGGGATGGTACCTTGCTCAGGGGTTCCTCAGGAAAATGTATGGGTCTGAGAATCAACCCCATGACCTGGGGCCTAGTGCCTGACCACTAGGCCACCACTGCCCTATTGCAGACATTGCAGTCACACAGTGACCTTCCCAGGATATTCAGACACACTAATACCAAACAAGGCACCACAAAGGTTTCTTTTGAGTGATTCTGAAATGAAAAATGTAGTTTTCAACAGTGCTGTAAAGAACTGTAAATGAAATGTAAGGTTGTAAAAAAAAATTTAAACATTTGAACAACTTTCACAGAATACATTTACAGCATTTTATCCAGAGCGACTTACATGTCCTAATAACAGGGACAGTCCCCCTGGAGCAAGGGTTAAGGGTCTTGCTCAGGGACCCAGTGGTGGTAGTGCTAGAGGTGGGATTCAAACCAGGGACCTCTTGATCCAGAGGTCCGTAGGCAACTACCCTACCACTAGACCACCGCCACCCCAATAGAATAGAAGAGTGTTTTTCTAATGCCAGAGTTCTTTTCTGAACATTTACATGATGCACTCTGTAAATGTCTGTAAATTTAAAAAACTTCTTCCATCACATCTCATTTACAAACACAGTTAGTTTACAACCATCCATTCTGTGCTCATTTAAGGAATTAAAATTGTGGCTTTTCTTGCAAAAACAGAATGATGACCATGGAGCGCAGAGACAGAAGTACAACACAAAGTGCTCTACAGAAATGATATCTTAGAAAGAGAAACACAGATCTCTGTTCAGAACATTGTAAGAATGGCTTCACTGAAGAACTATTATAGGTTAATCGCTCTTCCGTTGAATGTCTCTTTAAAAAAACCTTCACATGTGAGTGTGAAGCACCTTTTAAAAGTTGGATGAGGTGCATAATTTACATAAGTTAAATTAAGTTACATAAGTTACATAGAGGAAAAACATCTTTCCATCATTTTAAGAAGCTTCTCACACATATCTCATTTCTCATCAGTCAAAGCACTTTTGTGGCTCCTATTTTTAAATTGTTGGAACATCACACTGATCACAAAATGACCTTCAGCCTGTGTGAGAGCAGAGGGGAGTTATTTAGAGGCTTGTGGTTTGGCTGCTATTCTATAGTAGATATGACATGTTCAATTTCTGAGGAACTGAAACTCAGTGAGGTAGAGTGTTCAGTGCAGAGGGGCCTACACCAAGGTGGTCATTTTATACAGCATTACATTTCCATTACATATACATCATAAATAAAGCAAAACAAAACAGAAAAAGCAAAACAGAAATCAGTTCTCAAATGTTCTCAGTAATCAAGGGTCCTCTCTGAGTCACACAGTGGACACTTGCTGCCACCCAGCAGGCAGAAACAGGGTCACACAGCAAAAAGACACACGCGGCCCTCAAACAGTCCCACAATTCAGAAAATCACACATGTGCACCATTCAGATTATGTCCAGAAAAAAGAGAGAGGAGCTCAGTCTTATTTCATGAGTCTCACCAGCACAAAAGTTTTAAGTGACGATCAGTTTGCAGTTCTTATAAAAACATGACGTGATGAAGCGTGTTTAATGACAACCTGCACGCAAACCAGATCACATTTGGGAAGATCAACACCATCAAGATATTTTAGCATTACAAACAGAAGCAGATAAAGATCTGTTGTATCAGAGTTTCTTAAAACATGTTACCAAATTTGGACACAAACACACTCACACGCACACACACACACACACACACACACACACACACACACACACACACAATCCAATCACTAACTTACCCAAACAAGTGAACACAAATGCACAGCTTCATAAATGAAGATTATTTATGGGAACAACTGAGATGCTATAAAGAGTTTGTTAAATACGACCAGAAACATCAGCAGACTTTCACATAAATAGAAAAGTAGATCCCTGTAAAATGAATTAAATAAGAATATTATACCCAGCCTTTTATTTATTGAGGAAAATCCTCAGATTACAATATTACTTACTGGGTAGAGGCAAAAGTATGTGAACCTGTGTTTAAAACTACATGTCATTACTCCCATGTGCAGCAATAACAGCAACTAAACATTTCCAGTAACTTCATCACTTTTTGGGCAGCAGTGGTCTAGTGTTTAAAGACTAGAACCCAGGATTAAAAGAGAGTGTGTTTGAATCCCAGACCAGTAGGTTGCCTTGAAGTACCTTTGAGCATGATATCAACCCCATCACTGCTCCTCGGGCAAAGGATACGGCGGCCCACTGCAACACAGAGAGTGTATGGATTTAATGTAGAGGATCCATTTCATTGTGGTTTACTGAGTGCTGTATACTCCCAATGAGAAGTAGTCACTTTCACATTCACTTCATCACTTCTGCTCATCACTTTGGAAGATATCTAGCCCCTTTCTCCGTGCAGAGCAACATCAACTCTGGGGTATTGCTGAGTTTCCTCAAATAAACTTTACAGTTAATGTAGTACCTCAACATTTATGTTGAATTAAGGTCAGAACTGTTCTAAGACATTACTGTTCTTTATCACTTTTTGATTCTTCAAGAGAATTGTGAGGCTCTTCCTGCCCACTTTCTCAGGAGATCTAGTTTACATACAGATGTCCTGCCATTTTCCTAGAATTCAGATCAAATTCAGAACTCATTATTCAGTCACTGATGGCAAGCTGTTCTGGCCCCAAGTGCAGCAAAATAGGCCCAAACCATGATTCTACCACCATCATGTGTCACAGGTGGAATGAGGTTCTTGTATTGGAGTGCAGTGCTTTATTTCTCCAAACTGAAAACACATTCAAACCAAAAGTTCTGTTTTGGTCTCATCTTTGCACTAAAATTATTCTAATAGCCTGATGTCTTTGGTCTGATCTTCAGTAAACTGTTGGCAGGCAGAGATGTTCTTTTCAGAGAGCAGTGGTAACTCTGTCATGCCTTCAATTACTGATTAGTTTTCTCCTGATGGTGGACTCATCAACATTAATGTTGTAACGCTGCTGTGGTGCGGATCAGGATCAGAGCCAGAGATCAGGAACTTAACTTTATTTTCCATTGTACTCAGACAAAACACAAGGACCAAAAAACCAAACATTACTTTGAGGCATAGCCTCTGTTAATGAGCCGCGCTCTGTTCTGACTCATTGGGGCTTAAATAGCAGCCCCAGTGAAGCACACCTTTGTCCTCATGAGCTCAGGTGTGCTCAGTCAGAATAGAGCGCCCTCTACCGTACCACAACCGTGACAAACGTAAGCCAGTGTGAGAAAGGCCTTTAGATGTTACACTGGGCTTATTTATGACTTTGGGGACAATTACATGCTTACATACTATTACATTCTATTACAAGTGATGTTTGCTGCTCAGCCACTTCTAAAGAGGGTAACAATGGAACTGAACTTTCTGTCTGTTTTAAACTTTTTTAAGCTCCTCAGTGAAACAAAATATCTGTGAGTGTATCAGCGAGTGATACCACTGACCATTTACAAAATTAATTTATACTGACACTTGAATTGGTTAAATTACCCCCCCCCCCCCTTCTCTCTCTCTCTCTCTCTCTCTCTCTCTCTCTCTCTCTCTCACTCTCTTTCTTTCTCACTCTCGCTCTCTCAGGAAGTTCTGATTGTTCAATAAAGTCGGTCAGACAGTCAGACATTAGTGTGTCAGTATGGAGTTCAGAGCACTCACTGTCATTGCTGGTGAGTAAATGCCTTCTTTTTTATTTAATTCATTTTTTTTTCATTTAGAATTGTGTTTATCATGTGTGATGTTTAGAATTCTCTAAACAGAAGAGAATTGTGAACAGAAATATTTAGAACAGAGTGTAAAGTGAACAGAAATATTTAGATTTAGATCATTTTTGTTTCGTTTTTTGTGTTCATTTTAACACCTAATCTTGTTCTCTGATTTTAGTGAGTTGCTGAGATTGTGTTTATTGCAGTGAGTTGTCCGTGTTTAGTCTGCTTAATGTGTGATGAGAGTCATTTCTATCATCCACCCTCCCTTATCACAAGATGTTTTAGATAAACATATAAGAACCATTTTCAGGAATAGAGCATCTCTTTGTCTGAATTCCTTTAGTGTGACCTCTTTCCCCCGAATGTTAAATCTTCTATTCTGCAGTCACTTTATATCACTCTACACTGTTGTTGGATCAGATATTCAGGTTCACTGACTGGTTTTCAGGCTGAATTTGAAAGTTGCTTTGAGATCTTAGCTGTTGAATGGTGATGTTTCAGTGTGTGTGTGATGGGATCTTTAACACTTGGTGTTGATGTTATCTGCTCTCTGGTGTTACTGACTGCTCCACTGGTGGTGAACAGAGCTGTTGTAGACGTGCTATGAATCCCTTTAGTGTCACACAGGGTTTTATGATAAACAAACTTTATAACTGTCACATGTGGGGTGTTTTGGGTACGCTAGAGGGCGCTCTCTATCACATATGAGGTGTTTGTCACATGTGAGGTGCTTTAGGTACGCTAGAGGGTGCTTTGTTCTGACTGAGCACACCTGAGCTCATGAAGGCACAGGTGTGCCTCATTGGGGGCTGACTATTTAAGCCCCGATGAGTCAGAACAGAGCGCGGCTCATTAGTTAGGCTAAGCCTACGTGTAAGGGTGATTTTGGTTTTTTGGATAACTTGGTTTAGACTGCAGTTCCTTGAGTCTTGGGTTTTGATTAGAACTGCAGTCCTTGCTTCTTGTTTTTGTAACTGTGATTAATAAACCTCTGTTCAGAACTCCTGGCTCTGTACTAGCGTCCTTCCGGCACCTCGCCGCCGTTACAGAAATGAGCCGCCTAGACCGGGACACCAGGAGCTGTGAGGAGTGGCTGGAGGAGCTAGAGCGAGCACTGGGAGCCCAGATTGAGGACCTCCAAGCAGGGCTGCCCCTGTGGCAGCCGAGGCGTTGCGATCGGAGCGGTGAAATGCAGAGAGTCACCGCCACTGAGCTCTCGCGGCGACTGGACCTGCTGGATCACTCACTCCAGCTCGCTCCCTCGCTGGAGTTCAACGAACGGCTGAAGGAGTGCGGTCGAGCGGAGAGGGCGGTACGGGCCGTTGTAGAGGTAATGTCATTGGGGCGACCCCTCGAGGAGGAGGCTTCGTTTGCGCCCCTTTCTTACCGGCTTCTGCTCTCCACCAACCACAACGCTGGATATCGGCGGAACCCGCCTCCTTCACCGATCACAGCGGTCTGTCCGCAGAGACAGCGCTGAGTACCAATCACAGCGATCCGTCTGCAGAGACCCCGCCCTATGTGAAATACGGTCAGAAGGTGAAAACCCAGCGAAAACAAAGAAAAAAGGGGCGATCCCTCGAGGTAGAGGCTTCGTTTGCGCCCCTTTCTTTACCGGCTCCTGCTCTCCACCAACCACAACACGATATCGGTGGAACCCGCCTCCTTCACCAATCACAGCACCCCGTCCGCGAAGACAGCGCCGTGCTCCAATCACAGCGCCCTGTCTGCGACGACAGCGCCAAACAGAGAAGCTACGGTAAAGAATTCTCCCTTCACAGCTAATGGAGGCGTTATGGTAAAGAATTCTCCCTGCTCAGAGGAGCCGTTTCGGGTAAGAGAACTAACTTCGAGAATCCAGGAATTAGAACATGAACTACAGGAATCTCAGAAGGTCTGGCTGTCTGTTCTGGGTGCAGAAAGACAGAACAAAAACATTTTAGTTGAGCAGCTCCAGGAAATGGAGGCTGAGCTCCTCACCAAGGATCAAGAACTCGGTACACGAAGTCGGGATCTGGCCACCTTGAAAACAAAGTGTAAAAAGTTGGAGGATGACAATGCCTCTCTTCAGGCTGTTACACACCAGCTGCAGGTGAGCCACCAGTTTCAAGTATATTCCCTTCAGGAGGAACTAGCTACAGTAAATGGGGAACTTCAGGAAAAGCAGGCTAGGTACCTAGAACGTGGGAACACAGCCAGCGTGAATAACGATAACACAGTGGAAATAAACGCTTCCTACATCCTGCAACCGGGGAGGTCAACCAAGAAGGCCCTTCGCAGCGAGGAAAGTGGCATCAAAGAGTCGACCCCCAAACCCAGCACCACTAACCAGTCTGCTGCACAGAAGAAGGAGCAGCTCCAGGTTAGCGGGAAGTTTAGAAAGAAAGTTCGAGTACCGATGAAAATCGAACATGAGGGTGCAGTAACCCTTCAGCTGCAGGTGAGGAGACACATGAGCAGAAAGTACTACCTGAAGCTTCTGTGGGCAGCCAAGATTGTTCAACGATATTACAGAGCTAACATGATGATGAAGCAAGAAATGAAGTCTTTGAAGGAAAAAAAAATGGCTGCTGTTCTGCAAGCTGCATTCCGAGGGATGAAGACCAGACAGACTCTGAAACAGAAGCACCAGGCTGCCACTGCGATACAATGTGCTTACAGGGCTCACTGTGCTCGGACACGATATTTATGCATCAAACATATTGTTGTTGCAATCCAGCTGAGGTATCGTTCCACACTTGATGCCAGAACACAGAGAGAGGAATTTTTGAAATTGCGCTCTGCTGCAATGTTCCTGCAAGCCTGCTTCAGAGGTCAACGGGTCAGAAAGGAGGTGATCCTGCACCATCAGGCAGCTTCCCTGATTCAGGCTGCGTTCAGAAGACACAGGGAAGTAGTAAAGTACCAGGCCATAAGGGTGGCAGCCATCAGCATTCAAAGACATTATCGGTCCTACATTAAGGGTAAATTTGAACATGAAAGATTCCAGGTGTTGAGAAGGTCTGCGATACGCATCCAGGCAACTTTTAGAGGTTATGCGGTTCGAAAGAAGGTTTATGCTATGCACAAAGCTGCTACCATTATTCAGGCTGCAGTGAGAGTGCGCCATCAAAGATCTGTCTTCAAGAAACAACGCTGGGCAACAAGTGTTCGTCAGAGGAGGTTCGGAAGGTGGAGACTTGGACTTCAACAAAGACAGAGGTATCAGATGTTTAAACACGTTGCAATTCGCTTGCCAAAGTCATTCAGAGGAAAGCAGGTGAGGGATCTGGCCATACAGATCAGAGCGGCGAGGACAATCCAATCCCACCTCGGCGGTGAACAGATCAGCTGCAGGAATGTTCGGATCGCTGAACAGGAGGAGTTGCTGACAGAACTCTACAGCAGCTGACCGAAAAAGCCTCTATGCCACAGGTGCATCCCTCGGTCGCGAACGAAGGGTTGAGGCACAGGGAAGGGAACACCTGTCTGCTTTCACAGCTGGAGGGGACCAAGGGACTCTTGTCCAGTCGTCAAGGGGAGATCAACGCCAGGGAAACAGAAGGAAAAGAAAAAGCTCTAGCTCAAGACAAAGGTGAGCGTCATGGAAAGAGCAACAAATTCAGAGAGAGAGAGGTCTCCAGAATAAAGGTACAAGCTGTGATGGTTTTCCAAATAGAGAGGCTGGGGAAAACATATGAACAGAGAAACCAAATTGTAAGCCAGACAACAAGGAGAGTTGAGACTCCAACCATTCAGGAGAAACCGGAGACTTAAATAGCCACTATGGAAGAACAGCTGAAGCAGACCAGAGCAGAGCTGAGACGGG